>WNWK01007085.1:0-98026 GCA_009830355.1 Cherax destructor | reverse complement strand
TTATTTAGCAGTCACACACAATAATCAAGGGCCAAAAACAATGGATTGTTAAGAAATGTTTTGTATGAACTCGCAGGATAATGTTCACTCAACCAGAAACAATGCTACAATGCCTGAGAATGTGCGTGGGAGGCGGGCTTGCGGGCTTTGTATGTATGCTGGGCACTGGACAGGTTCCATACCATGAACAAAAATGGAGGTAATCACCGAAAACGGAGGTAAAATTTCCCCGAAAAAACTACACGAAAACTGAAACACACGAAAACGGAGGGTTGACTGTACAGTGGACCCCCGGTTAACGGCCTGCTCCAAACACTAACAATTATGTAAGTGTATTTTTGTAAGTGCTTTTGTAAGTGTATGTTTGGGGGTCCAAAAGGACTAATCTAATTTACATTATTCCTTATGTTAATAAATTCGTTCGGTAACGGCACTTGAACAGCATTCTGGAACGAATTATGGCCGTTAACCAGGGGTCCACTGTATAACTAACTTATTAACAACATCAATCTTTTGTAGGATACATTTTATGG
This sequence comes from Cherax destructor, assembly GCA_009830355.1. Lineage (NCBI taxonomy): Eukaryota > Metazoa > Arthropoda > Malacostraca > Decapoda > Parastacidae > Cherax > Cherax destructor. The sequence continues at coordinate 97,493 of WNWK01007085.1, read as the reverse complement.
AAGAGAAATAACAAGCAAAAACTGCAAGGGGTGGAATATGCATGCCTCGGCAGTGTACCTAACACACTGGAGTATATTAATAATTGCGTTAAATAATTAATCAAAATTAAAGAAATATTTAAAAAAAAAGAAGGCACGCATAAAAAAATATACTAGTATTTCAAATCAAATAAATGTTTAGATTTACAGCTAAAAAACTGCATGCAGCTACTGAGCATATTATACATTAAAGAAGGAAACTTTTACTCTGCACTGCCAATTATTTTTACCTGGGTTATTTTTTATGACATTAACGAGAGCTTGAAGGGCATCACCAACACGTGCAAGTCTTGGATGTGACACTGTGGCGGCTGAGAGAGACAGCAGAGAGTGGACATACTGGGTTTCTCCACCAATATACTGGAGAAGCTCTAGGGTAAGCTCCTTCGCCTTCTGTTGGCAATAACAAATGTATTATTAAAACAAGTTAATTATAAAATATTATGTATATTTTTGTTTGTTAACAAAAATTAAAGACATTAGCATAAAAAATGTATTGCATTTAAAACTTTCTATTAATTTAATGCTGAAAGACTGAAATTTCCCACAATACCATTCCACGCACTAGTACATCAAATATTTCCAGATTTATTCTATCATGCATTAACATAATGCCCTCTATGTACAGTATGAACTAGTTTATGTTAATGGATAACCATGAGGGAAAATTAAGTATGATAGTTTTTGAGCCATGTACATGTACAGTGGACCTTCTCTATTCGAGCATTCTTCATTCCAGAATGCTGTTCAAGTGCTGTTACCAAACAAATTTATTCCCATAAGGAATGATGTAAATTAGATTTGTCCATTTCAGACCCCCAAAAATACACTTATAAAAGCACTTACAATAATAAACTTACATAATAGGGTGAGTTTTGGAGTGTTCGAATAGCGAGGGTCGACTGTATATTTAAATATATGGTCTTCAGAAGCAGTACTCTCTAGATGTGTTTACAGGGGTAAAGTCATAGCTCCTGCCTCTGCCTCTTAACTATTGGTATTATCTAGCTAGCATAACCTGATTATGACTGCTAATGAAATTTTCAATGATGTTATATTATCTATCACAAGAAACATGGTTTCCTGTGTTTCCAGAGTACTAAATAAATTTAAAAACAAATAAAAAATTATAACAAAAAACACTAGCATTAACCCTTTCGGGGTTTTGGTCGTACTAGTACGTTTTATGCCCTGGGATTATTGACGTACTAGTACGCCTAAATTCTAGCGCCCTCAAATCAAGCAGAAGCAGGCTGTAAGGCCTAGATGTGATAGAATGGGTCTGTGCGGTCAGTGTGCGCAGTATAAAAAAATTCCTGCACCACACAGTGCATAATGAGGAAAAAAAACTCTGACCGTGTTTTTGGTTTAAAACAGCGACTTTGCAGTCTATTTTCGTATGGTATTTATGCTTGTATTCTCGTTTTCTTAGTCTCATTTTATAGAATAGATGATATATTACAGAAATAGAGATAATTTTGACTGGTTTCACGATGACAAGTACCTTGAAACTGAGCGCAAAGTAGCGAAAATGTTCGATTTTGGCAGATGTTCAAGAGTAAACAAATCACACCATGCGTCCAATACACATCAACTGGAGAGTCTAATATTCTTGCACAAGTGCGCTGATATTATTTATACCATTTTTACAATGATGCAGTTGTATACATAACAGTAAATCGTCTATTTTTTGTGAGAATAAAAATTCAAAATGAAAAGCAAAACTAATGTAAGAGGGGCCTGGAGATGTGACTAATGAACAGAGAAGATGTTATTTTAGTGCCAGGAATGTCTGCCTTGTTAAATATGGACCCTATTTTGAAATTAGCATCGTTTGAAATTTGTGTGAAATTGGCCAAATTGCCATTTTCTGACCACTATTTTGGGTAGTTGAAATTGGTAAATAGGTGGTTTCTTGTACTCAGTCGATAGAAGAAATGGAGTTCTAGCGAAATAGCTATAAGTTTAGTAGACTGCAACTTTGGAATTTGCCGAAAATAGGGCTCAAAGTGGGCGAAATCGCTGATGCGTAAATGTCATGAATACTCTAACTTCGCGAAAGCATAATTCCGTTAGTTTTTGATCAAATTTCATAATTTTTGTGGCGCTATTATCGGAAACAGATTCTCTATCATTTCATAAGATTTTTTTTTTTTTTTTTTTAAATTCGTGGATCCTGAGAACGAGTTTCAGAGAGACCCCTTGGACCCCCAAAGGGTTAATGAGCTCTTAAAAGAAACACTAATTACCTGTATAGGGAATGAAGGTTGCTCATTATATATTCTGATGAAGACTCCACCAATAATAAGCTCATCCTTGTGAGCATCAAATTCAAAAGCTGCCCCATATTCTGGATCTGACTGGCCTGTGCGCACATGAGCCTGTTGGTTGATAGCCAGAAAGTCAATGAGCTGTGTACGTGTGCCGTTGTCCCAGATGAGGTACGGCGTCTCTATATTACTTGTCAAGATCTTTAACACCTGTGAAGTTTGCAATAATTAATGCTTGGCTCAGTTTTAGACAGAGCAGAAAATGCTGAAACATAGATACAGTACTAATAACATTAAAAACATTCACATGAAGCTCCAACATCAGGATTTCTTTTGCAATTCTCCATAGTTAAAGTTTTTTCAGTCTGCTAAGAATTATATACAATTCTATAATAATAATAATAATAATAATTTTTATTTCTATGCATGTTACAAGTGTACAATGTTATTGGTAGTTACAATTATAAAACAATTATAAAACTGTAATGCAAGGAGAGCCACTGGCATGCCATGGCATTAGGGGCAGTTTATTCTAGAGACTTATTCACTAAGTACTTAATGCTAAAGAAATTGATTGAGTTTATTCTAGTTCTGTATTATTTAAATTATTATATGGTTATACATACTATTAAAAGACAATACAAGAGAAATTGGTTGAGTTTAATCTAGTTGTATAATTTATTTCAAGTTACAGTATGTTGATGCTATACTAGTATAATAACAATACTAGAAATTGTTTTTAGAGTTTCTTCTAGATATATATTTTATTTCAAATTAAGAAAATGATGATACTATAAGATTTTAAATGACAATATGATGATATGAAATTGCAACAAGTGTTAAGGAGGATGAACATATCAAATTGAGATCATCTTAAGTAAAATAATATTGGGTTTGAAAGTTTGTTACAGTATGAGTATTTAGTATAGGGTGAGTAGGTGATTTTGAGAAGAGTCTTGAATTGATTTTCCGACAAGGTTAACTTGATATTTACTGGTAATGAATTCCAGATTCTGGGGCCCTTTATGTGCATAGAATTTTTACATTGGTTAGTATGGACTCGGGTATGTCAAATAGTGATCTGTGTCTTGTGTCATGTTTGTGGGACCTATTAAAGTTGTTGAGGAGAATTCTGAGCGCAGGGTTGATATTAGCATGTAGAGTTTTATGTATGTAGAAGGCACATGAATAGGTATGAATATTTTTTATGGTGAGTAGTTTTAAGGTTCTGAATATAGGTGGAGTATGCTGTCTAGAGTGGGAATTTGTTATCATCCTGACTGCAGCCTTTTGCTGGGTTATGAGTGGTCTAAGGTGATTTAATGTTGTTGAGCCCCATGCACAGATTCCATAGGTGAGATAAGGGTAGATAAGAGAATGATATAGTGCAATGAGAGCTGGTTGAGGCACATAATAGCGTATCTTAGATAATATACCTACTGTCCTTGAGATTTTCTTGGAAATTTGTTGTATGTGTGTTTGGAATTTAAGACTACTGTCAAGGTGGATTCCTAGGAATTTTCCCTCTGTGAGCCTTGTGATGGGTGAACCATCCTCTCTTCAGTAAGCATCTTTTTTACCCGAAAACATTATTTAAGAAATAAATTATAAGCCTTTGTTGATATTAAAGTGCATATCATGCCCCCAATACACAGGTACATAGCTGATGGGTCTATACATTAAAATAATGACCTTTTCATAAAAAGAAGAAACAGATAATTAAAATACCTATGTAATGTTAATATACCTTCAAATTCAAGGACATAACTATAAGACTATAATTATATACAAAAGATGAGGTCATCAGTCCCTCACCAGGATAATCAGTCCCTCACCAAGGCTGAGGGGCTGATTACCTCATCTTTTGTATATAGTTACAAAAGATGAGGTAATCAGTCCCTCGGCCTTGGAGTTGGTGTGTTCAGCACCGTAGGTGTACAACACCTGTGGGTACGGAGTGTAGGATCATAAGAAACATAAAGGAGGAACACTGCAGTAGGCCTAATGGCCCAGAATGGACAAGTCCTTCTCAAATATCTTCTTCTTTCTTTCAACATGTCGGCCGTTTCCCACCAAGGCGGGGTGGCCCAAAGAGAAAAACAAAAGTTTATCTTTTTAAGTTTAGTAATATATACAGGAGAAGGAGTTACAAGCCCCTTGCTCCCGGCATTTTAGTCGACTCTTACGACACGCATGGCTTACGGAGGAAGAATTCTGTTCCACTTCCCCATGGAGATTAGAGGAAATAAGAACAAGAACTAGTAAGAAAATAGAAGAAAACTCAGAGGGGTGTGTGTATATATATATGCTTGTACATGAATGTGTAGTGTGACCTAAGTGTAAGTAGAAGTAACAAGACATACCTGAAATCTTGCATGTTTATGAGACAGAAAAAAGACACCAGCAATCCTACCATCATGTAAAACAAATACAGGCTTTCGTTTTACACTCACTTGGCAGGACGGTGGTACCTCCCTGGGCGGTTGCTGTCTACCAACCTACTACCTACATCATACTATATATGTACTGTATATATATTTTTTAAAACACTGGTTGCCTCTCACCAAGGCAGGATGACCCAAAAAAAGAAGAAATACTTTCACCATCATTCACTCTATCACTGTCTTGCCAGAGGTGCTTTGATACTACAGTTCAGATGCCCCTCCAAATTGCAAATATTCCCACCCCTTCTTCAGAGAGTGGGCACTGTACTTCCCACCTCCAGGACTCAAGTCCAGCTAACCGGTTTCCCTGAATCCCTTCACAAATGGTACCTTGCTTGCAGTCCAACAGCTCGTCAATTCCCAAACACCATTTCCCTCCACTCACTCACACACTCCTGTCTAACATGCTCACACACATGCCTGCTGTCATTATTGCATAACAGGCTGATCAATGTAATATGAGTGCCTGTGCAACAAAGCTGGCAGGATCACTGAGTTTTTGAAGTTACACTTTCTTAAAATAACAGACTGCCATTTACCTCTTCTGATGAACAGATGGGTATAAGGGAAAGTATGTAGGGGGTCAGAAGTTTTTGAAGCACTCCCTGGATTACAGTATTGGCTGGGGTCACTTTGTCCTCTTCCATGTATAGACCACCCAAACGACCACAGGCATAGAGGGCCAACTTGGCTAGTCGATTGCTCAACTCCTGTAAAAATAGGATATACTGTATTTAACTGTTACATAAATAGACCTTTTCATCTTTACCACAAATTGATGAACCAACTCCCAGGTTCACTTAACAGCATTATACTGTACTTGGCTTCAAAATCACATAGGAATCCTAAATAGTTAAACCTCAACTTGATGGACTCCAGTCTAATGGATTTCGGATTTAAGGGACAAAATCTGTTGTCTGGACAAACTCCAGAAGTAACAAAGCCCAATGTTTCCAGAATTGCCTGTTATTGTTATCTATCAGGTAAACTTACTTTAGATTTAACATACCAGACTTATTCATTACTGTTATGGTCTTCTGGGTAAATTGATTTTGGATTTAATGGACAAAGTTTGTTTGTTTCCAGAAATGCCCGTTATTATTACGATCATGAAAAAACACCCATCGTTTGGATTTAACGGACAAGCAGAATTACCAAACATTCTCTCACTATATTAATCTGTTAAATTGAAGTTTTACCTTAAATTCTTCCCTTTTCAATCATTATCATAATTACACATATGTAGAATGTCCGATAACACATGATCTGTTAACACGTTTTCACTCCAACACGGTTGCAAAATTGCGGTATATTTTCGGTGAGCATGCCATAAAATTGGTGTACACAATGGAGTACATGTAGGAGAAAATGAGGCACGCACCACAGTCTTTCCCCTCCTCACAGTGAGGAGGAGGGGAAATAAAATATGCCTAATCTATATCATGCATACAACGAATCAAAACTTGAGCTTTTAGATATGAAATTTACCAAGTTTCAATATCAGAGATTGACAAATAGTATCTCAAAAATTTCTATAATAGCAAACCCTACATAACTACCTGGGAAGCCACATTACCTGTTGGTTTGAGTCTTCACACTTGCTGACACCACCTTCATCAAGAGTGTAGTCATAATTGAAAAGGAAGAGCAATAGATGCCAGAGGATGCCAGCTTGGAGCAAGTTCATCTGAAGGATGTGATCAATGGCCAGCGCTGACACACACTCCACGCCCACTAAGCAGACACGAAGCAAGGACTGTTTGAACAATTTACAATGTTACTTATACTTTCTTGAAACATTTAGCCTGCGTATTTTACCTGATATTATTAATCACATAAATTCAAAACCACGAAGCAGTTTCAATATCGGAAATAGAAATGTTTAAATAATATTATAAATTAAAATCTCAATAAATCATTTTCAAAAAATGTAAAGCAAAAGCAATGATTTTCCACAACTACAAAGTTTGCCTTTATTAAGGGTTAGAACCAGGTAAAGGCTAACTAACAATTAACTAAACATTCCTGTAATGAATCTGTAAAGCTAGATACAAAAGGAAGACAATAAACATCTCAGTGTGTCCATTCACAATCATGCTCAAGTAATAAGCATGTTATTTTATGTCATTTTAAAACAAAAGCAAAACAGGATCAAGATGTGCAAATCTTAGATTAAAAAAAAATGCAGGAAAACACCATGAAATAACAGATTATAGGTAAATGGGGTATGAGTCAAGGAAGAAAATATACCTTCATTATGAATTTGACTTGTGAAATACTGTAATAAAATCATTGTGTGTAAACAAAACACAGTAATCTAAAAAAAAAAAAAAAAAAAAACTGGCGAGTCAAAAGGAAATTTTATATATTACTACAAAGTAAAAAATGAAAAATATCTTATAAGTTCAATGAACCACCCTAGGAATCACAACCAATTCATATTTTACCTCTAAAAACACTAGATGTTGACCTCCCTCCCACTTTTTTTTGCAGTTATACCTTATGCCTTCTGATCCTAACAAATTTCTGTTATCTGTGCCTATATAAGTGAGCTCCTTGTCTGGAGCAACTACTTGCAGTGCCTGAGACAGCAGCTGTCATGGGGTGATGGTTTACTGTAAGTGGTTCATCGAACCAATTTTCAATATTTTTTTCATTCTTCACAATGTAGCACTTTATGGTTCTGATAAATCACTCTAGGAATCCTGTCAAAAGTACTTGAAATGGAGGAGGCAGCTGCAGAGGAAAGGCGGTCATTGTATGTATCATAAGATTAATACGTACATTTAATCTGCAATAACTTAGGGGGGTTTTATGTAACCACTGGAGTGTAATTCAGACCTCTGGATGTGTTAGGTAACCTTAAGGCATGTATGAGGTGTCTTCTCACCCTCTTCCTAAGGGTTGATGAATCTGTGGATGTGATCCTTAATGTGCAGGAACCAAAAATAACCTGTTTATCAACCAATGAACGGTTAATACATATGTTTTCTCGCCTTTTTTTCTCTGGCATTTTTATTTTTTTTGAGGTTAAAAAATACAATACCTACATCAAAATTTTGTGTGTTAACTGTAATACAAGTCATTTAAAATTAAACATAGTAAAAGGAAGAGAAACCATAAAAAAATGTTTCACTATACTCAATAAAGTTCAATATTTTAATTAAGGCAGTTCAAAGAAATCCGAGATATGGAAAGAGAGGATCTGCATGGACTGTGAACTGCTGACCCACTGGCCATGAGGTGAATAAGTTACTCTACACCACAGACATGAAAGAATTCCAGGGGCATCATGTGTGCTTTACAACCAGTTCGTTGGTGGCAGTCAATGGCCGGTACAATTCCTCATTCTTGGGATTCATACATTCATGATAGTGTGAAAATATAATTTATTTTCTAATAATTGTAAAAGATATATGTACACTACGTTCGTGCGCGTAGCGCTCCGAATGTAGATCTACGTCCGTTTTTACATGCTTTCTTATGTGAAAAAAGACGTAGATCTACGTTTGGACAGTTTAAGGGTTAAACACTAATAGACTGCTCGTGTAATACTGTGTGTGTGTGTGGAGTGTGTGTGTGTGTGTGTGAAACACTGATTTTTCCCTCAAGTTCAATGCACCTGGTGAAGGTGAGAATGCTTCCTCCTAAGAAAAACACTACCAGCCATATACAAATAAAACAGATACAGGAAAAGACCAAAATAAGAACATTTCAATAAAACACCATCATTTTACTAAAACTAATACTATATGTTAAGGATAAATATTTCAGGAAAAAGATAGTTTACAGGATTAAAAATTATGCAAAAAATATCTGTAAATTCATATTTAAGAATGAAAGTAAAAAATTGTAAAATCCTATATTTTATGTTTTAAGGGGCAGTGTCACAGAGCTACATACAAAAAAAAAATTATTGTTACAGTTTTGTCATTATTACATAATAGTGTATTAATGTATTATGAAAGACTTAAAATTTTAAATACTGTATTGGGACCAGACATGAACCATGAGATAGAAAAAATATATAATTAAAAGATAATAACCATTCTTAACTACTGTTTAAAAGTTTGATTTTAACAGCACATACTATGTAAGTACTTATGAAGAATACCAAATGTAAAATACTTGAAGGTGCTTTATAAACAATCAAGCAAATTAGAAAAAAAATATTTTGTGTACTGCAAATAAAATCTTTAGCACTTAATTCAGAAAAATAGTGCAACACAGAGAAACCTGTATAGCCTATGATAGTGATCATTACTCTACAACCACTCCACCAAAGCCAGTTGTAGCGAGTGGCAAGACAAATATGGTATGGACTATGGCCACTACAAATAACAAAAAAATAAATGCTTTCAGTCTGTAGCAAGGCAGCCTATGATGCTGCGATAGCTTTAAAACAAAATCGCGTATAAAAAAAGAAGTCAACCCACCCTCACCTTGAATGAGAGCATATGGCACAGATCCTTCGTAAACTGGGTCATTTCTAGATCCTGTGAACGCATGAGGGACAATACAAATGAGCCAGTACTCAATGATGTATGTAAAGCTTTGACCAGACCGACAGAAAATTTACCTCAATTGAATCAAAATATGAATACAAAATTTAACTTATTATGATTGAAATTTATATTTTTTTTCATATATATTGCAATGCCCCATGATACAAGAGTAAATTTTATGTCAATTATGAAAATTTTATAATGAAAAAAAAATTCAAAAACTTCCCTATGCTCCAAGGCTTTACTACAACCTCTCCTCAATTAATGACGGAGTTCCATTCCTAAGACAACGTCGGTAAATAAATTTGTCGCTAAGCGAGGAGCATACTACGTATAATGGTAGTGGGTTTGTGTCAACCATCTTTGATATTGTTTTAATGTCACCTTTGCATCATTTATAACATTTCTGGTATATTTTTAAATGTTTATATAGTAGTGTACTGTATATTGTAATAAACATAATAGAAAAATTCAGCTCTAATATACATTATTTAAGTATGCATACTGGTCAGAGAGCCCGTCGTATGTCTAAGTCGTCGGTAAACAAGTACATACGTCGCTAAGTAAGGAGAGGCTGTATATGTAGGAAGTTAAAAGCAGCAGCTTTTCTTTCTCCATAAATTAACTATCTTTTTCACACTGCTTTCCAACTGTTTCACCTGGGATTTATTGCCTTCACCACTTAATGACCTCTTCATTGACTTTATTTGCAGGTTCACTGTTCCTAAAATTGTCATCTTTTCTACGAAGTTCACAATCTTCCGACTACATCAGTCTCCTAACCTAACTATCTGTTAAAGGTGCTAAATACCAACCAGGCAGTTATGTTACACTGCCTTCACCAACCATGCAACATCAGTGCCATTATACTTCCCATTTTGCTATTTCATAGTTTGCAATACCATTATTTCATGCAGTTTTATATCCTCTATGACATGTATAAAACTTTTGAGTTATGCTAATATTATGAGTGCATGATGTTCATGATACAGAAGCCTATTACTGTATTAAGTCATGTAAAATAATATAATACAATTTTATTGATTACACTATTTCTCTACTCATACCTACTCCACTTATCATGCCTCTATTAACTCCAGAACTTTAAAATTGTCTGATATAAAACTAAATAGATAATATTAAACAGTATAAATAATACTGTTTGACTTAAAAATTCCCATATCATAATTGTTTTACTAGTTCAATAATGTGACATTTAAGCACACAATTAATTATTTGTTTTGCCAATGATGATCCCACTGGTGAAGATTATCAAGCAATGTACACAGAATAAGCAAGTAAGAGTATTGTAAGGAAGAGTTGCTACCTTATTGAGGAGATGGATACTAGTGACAGACTACATGTCTGACAATCTGTTCCAGGCTCTTTCATCATTATTGTCACAGCTAATTATGAGCAATGATCATGTGCAGTGTAGGAACTGTAACTAATGATGACAGGTATTAAAGGTGTGGGAATGTAATGACGATAAGCAAAATGAGTTGTGAAGATAATAGAATGGTTACATTTAGGTGAAATAAAATTGAAAATAAAGAATCTTTTGCTTGAAATATTATAAGATGTTCTACTGATATTTTATAAGGAATAATATGCAATAATTTCTTGTTGCCTGACCTGATGCAGGTTGAAATTAAAAGACTAGTTGCTTATAGGGAAATAAATCTTATTATTTAATGATTTCTATACTGTAAAAACACTCTGGTACTTTAAATTTATCACACACAGTAACTACATTTCATCAATTTTGTTGTCACTCAGGTATTTGGGCGTGGACTTGTTGGTGGATGTGTCTATGAAAGACGGGGTGAACCATAGAATTGATGAGAGAACAAAGGTGAGTGGTGCATTGAGGCATCTGTGGAGACAAAGAATGTTATCCATGGAGGCAAAAAGAGGCATATAGTGGTATCAACATTCTAATATGGGAGTGAAGCATGGGTTGTGAATGTTGTAGCGAGGAGGAGGCTGGAGCCAGTGGAGATGTAGTGTCTGAGGGCAATGTGTGGTGTAAATATTATGTGGAGAATTTGTAGCTTGGAGAATATGAGGTGCAGGGTTACTAAGAGTATTATCCAGAGGATTGAGAAGGGGTTACTGAGGTGGTTTGGGCATTTAGAGAGGATGGAGCAAAGTAGGATAACTTGGAGGGTGTATAAATATGTACTAGAGAGAAGGTGGAGTAGGGGTTGCCCTAGGAAAGGTTGGAGGGAGGGGTTAAAAGTTTTGTGTGAGAGGGGCTTGGACATCCAGCAGGCGTGTGTGAGCGTGTTAGCTAGGAGTGAGTAGAGCCAAACGGTGTTGGAGTGTGAGCAAGGTAACATTTGTGAAGGGATTCACAGAATACCAGTTAGCTGAACTTGAGTCCTGGAGGTGGGAAGTACAGTGCCTGAACTCTGAAGGAGGGGTAGGAATAGTTGCAGATGGGAGGATCATCTGACCTGTGGTATCGGCATGCCTCTGGCAAGACAGTGATAAGAGTGAATGATGGTGAAAGTGTTTTTCTTTTTCAGACTACCTTACTGCAGTGGGAGACAGCTGATGTGTTAAAAAAAAAAAATTTACTTCCACATATTTTAATGAAAGAGTGCAGAGCATACCCAATGTCAGATAACAAGGAATAAACAGATAAACTAGGAATGATTATCTCCAAATAAAATGTCTAAGGACAATGTGTGGTGTAAATATTATGCAGAAAATTCGGTGTGTGGAAATTAGGAGAAGGTGTGGAGTTACTAAAAGTATTTGTCAAAGGGCTGAAGAGGGGTTGTTGAGGTGGTTTGGTCATTTAGAGAGAATGGATCAAAGTAGAATGACTTGGAGAGCGTATAAATCTGTAGGGGAAGGAAGGCGGGGTAGGGGTCGTCCTCGAAAAGGTTGGGGGAAGGGGGAAGGGGGTATAGGAGGTTTTGTGGGCGATTGGCTTGGACTTCCAGCAAGCATGTGTGAGCGTGTTAGATAGTAGTGAATGGAGACGAATGGTTTTTGGGACCTGACGAGCTGTTGGAGTGTGAGCAGGGTAATATTTTGTGAAGGGATTCAGGGAAACCAGTTAATTGATTTAGTTGGACTTGAGTCCTGGAAATGGGAAGTACAATGCCTGCACTTTACAGGAGGGGATTGAGATATTGGCAGTTTGGAGGGATTTTCTGAGCTGTTGTATCTTAGCACCTCTGCAAAGACAGTGATTATGTGTGAGTGAGGTGAAAGTGTTGAATGATGATGAAAGTATTTTCTTTTTGGGGACTTTCTTTCTTTTTGGGTCACCCTGCCTCGGTGGGAGACGGCCGACGTGTTAAAAAAAATGAACTAGGAATGGTTATCTTCAAATAAGAAGAAAAGCACATACGTACAGAGTATACAATGAACATAGTGTACAAAGCAAGACCAAACTCACAGCTGCTTCACAGCAACACTAGAAGGTAAATGACAGTAAAGTCAAGTGACAACACTGACAAAAAAATAAATAAATACAATTAACAAAACAGGTATTACACCTTCCAACAAAGATAGGTTATAAAATGCAAATAGGTTATTAATGCAATTCTTGTACTTTCTTATTGCAGGAACAGGCTAAATAGACTGCATGAATGATAAAGCAAGTAGTTACTGGAGTTTAACCCTTTGGGGTCGACAGGCCTTCTCAGGAAAGTGTTCCTGGGGTCGAAAATGTTTTGGAAAAAAAAAAAAAATTTTCTTATGAAATGATAGAGAATCTTTTTCCGATCATAACGCCACCAAAATTATGAAATTTGATCGAAAACTAACTAAATTATGCTTTCGCGAAGTTATCGGTATCTATGACACTGACACATCGGCGATTTCACCCTTATTTTCGACAAATTCCAATGTTTCAGTCTCCTAAAATTATAGCTACTTCGCTAGAACTCCATTTCTTCTATCGAATGAGTAGAAGAAACTGCCTATTTACCAATTTCATCTACCCAAAATAGTGGTCAGAAAATGGCAATTTTCCAATTTCACACAAATTTCAAATTATGCCAATTTCAAAATAGGGTCCAGAGTAAACAAGGCAGACATTCCTGGCACTAAAATAACATGTTCTCTGTTCATTAGCCACGTCTCCAGGCACCTGTTCTATTACTTTTGCTTGCCATTTTGAATTTTTATTCTCACAAAAATAGAAGATTTACTGTTATGTATATAACTGCATCATTGTAAAAATGGTATAAATAATATCAGAGCACTTCTGCATGAATATAAGACTCGCCAGTTGATGTGTATTGGACGCATGGTGTGATTTGTTTACTCTTGAACATCGTCAAAAATCGAACATTTTCGCTACTTTGAGCTCAATTTCAAGGTACTTGTCATTGTCATACCAATCAAAATCATCTCTATTTCTGTAATATATCTTCCATTCTATCAAATGAGACCAAGAAAACGAGAATACATCAATAATTACCATACGAAAATCGAATGCAAATTCGCTGTTTTAATCGAAAAAAACGGTCAGAGTTTTTTTTCTCTCATTATGCAGTGTGTACTGCAGTATTTTTTTTATACTGCGCACACTGACCACACAGACCCATTCTTTCATATGTATGCCTACCAGACGTTTTCTGCTTAAATTGAGGCCGCTAGAATTTGGGCGTACTTGTACGGCACCAACCCCTGCTTGTAAACCGAAAGGGTTAAACCTCAGCAAAGACATTGTAACTAAACAGAGAGGAGAAAGGAGACCAAAACAGAGTACCACCTGGGAAGAAAAAATGCACAGGAACAATAAAGAATAAAGGCCCTAGGAAAAGCCATTACTCCAAGTTTTTATCTGAAGTAAACAAAGAAAATAACATTAGCAGAACTTGCTAAGTTCATGCATATAGTTATTTTCAGAATCCTAGATAAAGACACACTTTACTTGAAGCATGAAAGACCAACTCTTGAACATACAGCACCAGCGTAGAACCCTCACCTAGTAAGGAAAACCTTTATAAGGATAAAAAATGTGCATCCATACTGAAAGAATGAAGAACAAATGGAGATATGGAATTGATACATAACACACTCTTGAGCAGATAGGACAGACAATCATGGAAATTTAAAAAAAAAGAAGACATGGAAATTACACAATCAACTGGTCCACAGGAATGTTAAACAATACTTTTTCATCATAAGGGATAAAGAAGTGCATTGATTTGAGCAGCAACACACTACAATATGACTACATGCAAGAGTTCAAAGGTAAACATGACCAAGTTTTTCAAGTTAGTGCTAAGTTGGAGCCAAAAGCTATAGCAGAGCACCTGCAAACTCAAACAGTTAATTACAATACAATATCTTATGGTCAAAAACTCTCTAGCAAACCAACATATGCATCATCCCTATATATGTATATTAAAGAAATATAGTACGTATTTTATTGTTTATCTCACTCGAGGACCTACCAGTTTTTGCTTCTTAAATCAGTTGCCTCTCTCAAGTGACATTAGAAACAAAAGTAGATATACAAGACCTACAATAAGATGGAGGAAGAAACAAGCACAAACAATAAGCCTAAGAGGAATGTGCAAATTAGAATAAGCATACAGTGATGTCAAGGTTTCAACTACCTTAGGATGCCCTTATAGAGGCTGTCCATTGTACTCAAAAAGCAGCTTTTGGTAAAGAAAAAGAACATTTCTGAAAAATAATTTATCTTACCTTGAAGTAAAGTGTGTGACACAGATCCTTGATGAAGTGTGACATCTCAATGAGCTTCTCTCGACACATAGGGAAGGAGGCAGCAGCTGTGTAGCACCGTGCAATGTTTGTACACACCTGAACTGCAACGTCACTGGGTTTACTACTGGCATTAAGTACACTCACACACCTATTATAGGCACCTTGTAGTACCTGAAGGGAGAATGGAAGACAATTTATGAAATACATAATAGGCATCAAAATTAAGTATTATCTTCATCTCCAGTTGCATTCATAAGTAAATTGTCATTTATGTCAATTTAATTAAATTTTATCGTGTCTGTAGTAACCAAAACAAATTCCTTAATAATTATTTTAATCTTAAGAGTTGTAAAATTATGCAATTAGAATTATACTCCAAAGTTCTTAAAATGATGACTTTTTTTTTTTTAATACTACGGCTGTCTCCCAATGAGGTAGGGTGACCCAACAGAGAAAACACATTTAGGAAACTCTTAAAGTAAATGCTGAATGTCAATTAACTTTCAGTTTCTCTTCTTTCTTTGTTTCAGTCCTCACAAATTCTGTTTTTCCTTTTAATTATAATGTACGGTAAGCAATTTTTTTTTATTTTACATTAAATGTAAAAATCAGTAAATGCTGATTCAGTAGAAGCATTTGTATTTTTTACTTTAAAGATGAATTTTGCTATCCCATACTATGAGCAACTTACAGCTATTTTCACTTTTAATAAATAAGAATTCATGGAAAATGAAGTGAGGTCATCTCAGAAAATACACACAAAAAAGTTCTACATAGTAGAAGAAAATAGAAAATCTGCAAAAAAAAGAAAAGATAAAATAACTGGAAAGATTTAAATGTAATTTCTTTCAAGGTTCACCTCAAGTCCCTTTTCTCTTCTTAGTTCCTCAGCATTAAGTGCAGAGCAGTTAATAGTATGGTAGGTGAGTTCTGCAGCTGCTGCAAGTAGTGAGGTCTCTTTACTGAAAAGCTGTTCATCATCTGCTTCAAGCTGGATGGTCTTGATGAGCATTGGATAGCCAGAATATTTGTATGGTGCCAACACTGTAACGACAAGTTGTTTTAAGTCTACTAAACATGAACTAAAGGCACAAAATACCCACAATTTGGAGCTCAAATTTAGATGACATTTCAGTCTATTCAGGACAGAGTAGAACAATGTGTAAAACTGTACTGTGTTTACAAATTGTGACTTAGTTGTGATATGCTCCAGCCACAGAATTGTGGCTTTTATTCTTCAAGAAGCAAATAAGTATAAAAGTAATGGCTTACTATCTTTAGAAAAGCTAATTATGAGACAGCTAGAATATCCATATACAACCCATCCTCATGTTATAAAAGATACATATCCTTCCAACTCCAGTATGTTTAACAACAACACTCACTGACACCCGTTATTATGTACATATGTAAAGTATGCTTCTACTGCACCAAAGAAAATAAGAAGCTGACAAACAATAAGTAGTACAGTATTTGTACATACTTATTAGAATAAATAAATAGGAACATAAACAGTGGTGCCACAGCAACACATAAATTTGATTTTCAAAATGGAGACAGATTGATATATGATGTTAACACTTCCAACCTACTACCTACTAACACTAGTAGGTAGTAGGTTGGTAGACAGCAACCACCCAGGGAGGTACTACCGTCCTGCCAGGTGACTGTGAAACAGAAACCTGAAACTGTTTTACAAGATGGTAGGATTGCTGGTGTCTTTTTTCTGTCTCATAAACACGCTGGATAACAGGTATATCTAGCTACTTCTACTTACACTTTAGGTCACACTACACTGGCATACACATGCATATATATACATACACACATCTAGGTTTTTCTTCTTTTTCTTAATAGCTCTTGTTCTTTTTATTTTCTCTATTGTCCATGGGGAAGTGGAAAAGAATCTTTCCTCCGTAAGCCATGCGTGTCGTATGAGGCGACTAAGATGCCGGGAGCAATGGGCTAGTAACCCCTTCTCCTGTACAAATTTACTAAAACGAGAAGAAGAAAAACTTTATAAAATTGGGTTGTCTGAATGTGCGTGGATGTAGTGCGGATGATAAGAAAGAGATGATTGCCGATGTTATGAATGAAAAGAAGTTGGATGTCCTGGCCCTAAGCGAAACAAAGCTGAAGGGGGTAGGCGAGTTTCAGTGGGGAGAAATAAATGGGATTAAGTCAGGAGTATCTGAGAGAGTTAGAGCTAAGGAAGGGGTAGCAATAATGTTGAAGGATCAGTTATGGAAGGAAAAGAGGGAATATAAATGTGTAAATTCAAGGATTATGTGGATTAAAATAAGGGTCGGATGCGAAAAGTGGGTCATAATAAGCGTGTATGCACCTGGAGAAGAGAGGAGTGTAGAGGAGAGAGAGAGTTTTGGGAAATGTTAAGCGAATGTATAGGAACTTTTGAACCAAATGAGAGAGTAATTGTGGTAGGGGACCTAAATGCTAAAGTGGGAGAAACATGCAGAGAGGGTGTAGTAGGTAAGTTTGGGGTGCCAGGTGTAAATGATAATGGGAGCCCTTTGATTGAACTTTGTATAGAAAGGGGTTTAGTTATAGGTAATACATATTTTAAGAAAAAGAGGATAAATAAGTATACAAGATATGATGTAGGGCGTAATGACAGTAGTTTGTTGGACTATGTATTGGTAGATAAAAGACTGTTGAGTAGACTTCAGGATGTACATGTTTATAGAGGGCTACAGATATATCAGATCACTTTTTAGTTATAGCTACAGTGGGAGAAAAGGTAGATGGGATACAAGAAAATAGAATCAGTAAGTAAAAGAGAGGTGAAGGTTTATAAACTAAAAGAGGAGGCAGTTAGGGTAAGATATAAACAACTATTGGAGGATAGATGGGCTAGTGAGAGTGTAGGCAATGGGGTTGAAAATGTATGGGGTAGATTTAAAAATGTAGTGTTAGAGTGTTCAGCAGAAGTTTGTGGTTACAGGCGAGTGGGTGCGGGAGGGAAGAGGAGCGATTGGTGGAATGATGATGTAAAGAGAGTAGTAAGGAGAAAAAGTTAGCATATGAGAGGTTTTTACAAAGTAGAAGTGATGCAAGGAGGGAAGAGTATATGGAGAGAAAAGAGAGGTTAAAAGAGTGGTGAAGCAATGTAAAAGAGAGCAGATGAGAGAGTGGGTGAGATGTTATCAGCAAATTTTGTTGAAAATAAGAAAAGTTTTGGAATGAGATTAATAAGTTGAGGAAGCCTAGAGAACAAATGGATTTGACAGTTAAAAATAGGAGAGGAGAGTTATTAAATGGAGAGTTAGAGGTATCGGGAAGATGGAGAGAATATTTTGAGGATTTGTTAAATGTTGATGAAGACAGGGAAGCTGTGATTTCGTGTGTAGGGCAAGGAGGAATAACATCTTGTAGGAGTGTGGAAGAGCCAGTTGTGGGTGTAGGGGAAGTTCGTGAGGCAGTGGGTAGAATGAAAGGGGGTAAGGCAGCTGGGATTGATGGGATAAAGATAGAAATGTTAAAAGCAGGTGGGGATATAATTTTGGAGTGGTTGGTGCTATTATTTAATAAATGTATGGAAGAGGGTAAGGTACCTAGGGATTGTATAAAGGCAAAGGGGACAAAAGAGAGTGCAAAAATTATAGGGAAATAAGTCTGTTGAGTGTACCTGGTAAAGTGTATTGTAGAGTTATTATTGAAAGAATTAAGAGTAAAACAGAAAGCAGGATAGCAGATGAACAAGGGGCTTTAGGAAAGGTAGGGGGTGTGTAGACCAAGTGTTTACAGTGAAACATATAGGTGAACAGTATTTGGATAAGGGTAAAGATGTTTTTGTGGCATTTATGGATTTGGAAAAGGCGTATGATAGGGTAGATAGGGGGGCAATGTGGCAGATGTTGCAGGTGTATGGAATAGGAGGAAGGTTACTGAAAGCAGTGAAGAGTTTTTATGAGGATAGTGAGGCTCAGGTTAGAGTGTGTAGGAGGAAGGGACTATTTCCCAGTAAAAGTGGGCCTTAGACAAGGATGTGTGATGTCACCGTGGTTGTTCAATATATTTATAGATGGGGTTGTAAGAGAAGTGAATGCGAGGTCTTGGCAAGAGGTGTTGGGCTAAAAGATAAAGAAGCAAATACAAAGTGGGAGTTGTCACAGTTGCTTTTTGCTGATGACACTGTGCTTTGGGAGATTCTGAAGAGAAGCTGCAGAGGTTGGTGGATGAATTTGGTAGGGTGTGTAAAAGAAGAAAATTGAAAGTGAATATAGGAAAGAGTAAGGTGATGAGGATAACAAAAAGAATAGGTGACGAAAGATTGGATATCAGATTGGAGGGAGAGAGTATGGAGGAGGTGAATGTATTCAGATATTTGGGAGTGGACATGTCGGCGGATGGGTCTATGAAGGATGAGGTGAATCATAGAATTGATGAGGGAAAAGGGTGAGTGGAGCACTTCGGAGTCTGTGGAGACAAAGAACCTTGTCCATGGAAGTAAAGAGGGGAATGTATGAGAGTATAGTTATACCAACGCTCTTATATGGGTGTGAAGCATGGGTGATGAATGTTGCAACGAGGAGAAGGCTGGAGGCAGTGGAGATGTCATGTCTGAGGTCAATGTGTGGTGTGAATATAATGCAGAGAATTCGGAGTTTGGAAATTAGGAGGAGGTGCGGGATTACCAAACGATTGTCCAGAGAGCTGAGGAGGGGTTGTTGAGGTGGTTTGGACATGTAGAGCGAATGGAACGAGACAGAGTGACTTCGAGAGTGTATAAATCTGTAGTGGAGGGAAGGCGGGGTAGGGGTCGGCCTAGGAAAGGTTGGAGGGAGGGGTAAAGGAAGTTTTGTGTGCGAGGGCTTGGACTTCCAGCAAGCATGTGTGAGCGTATTTGATAGGAGTGAATGGAGGCATATGGTTTTTAATACTTGACGTGCTGTTGGAGTGTGAGCAAAGTAACATTTATGAAGGGATTCAGGGAAACCGGCAGGCCGGACTTGAGTTCTGGAGATGGGAAGTACAGTGCCAGCACTCTGAAGGAGGGGTGTTAATGTTGCAGTTTTATAACTGTAGTGTAAAGCACCCTTCTGGCAAGACAGTGATGGAGTGAATGATGATGAAAGTTTTTCTTTTTTGGGCCACCCTGCCTTGGTGGGAATCGGCCGATGTGTTAATAAAAAAAAAAAAAACTTCAAAGAGAAATTCTAAGGAAGTATGGAGTCTTCTAAGCATTAAGGAAATGATTTACAGTATTTGTTAACTGGCTTGCTAGTTTTAGAACTGGCTTGCCATGAGCTTGAACACTGTCCGTTCTGTAAGCTAGGAAAATTACAGCCAGAGAGAAAGAACAAATTAGGTATACCTTCAATAATACTAGTAATCTGCGGGAAAATATAGGTAGAAGAACAAATCAACAAAAAAAATCTATGAAAATAATTAAGGAATTGTATGTACCATACAAACAAACAGAAATATGTCCAGTTTGTCTCACTATTCAAAATATTGTTAGGGACCTCATAGCAACTGACTGCATAGTGCTATAATGGAAGGATACCTTACTGACAAGCTAGAAAGATAACAGAGGCAAGAAGATAAGGTTGAAGATTCACAAAAATAAATGGGATTCCTACACATTTTATATAAAAGCAATAGTTAACCACTATGGGCCAACCTTCAATTATGAAGACTAGAGACTAGACCCAACATCTTCAACTCCCATATAGCCAATGACCTCACATGAAACACCTAAACAGCGAACACCTCACCATGTGCATAACAAACACAAACACAGTACTCATCTCCCCATACTATTCATAACACTTACACATGAATACACAGCACATACCTCTCAACATGCATAACACATTTACAACCCCACACATGAACACAGCACATATTTCACCATGTACTTGACTGCATGAGCAATACTTTTTAACTGTAACTGTGGGTAGTTGAAATAAGGTTTACAGGAGTAATTTACTGTCTTGTACAGTGGTCAGTACATCTTAGTACTTTATATTACTGTATTTATGTATGTTATTGACATATTATTTATTCTTATATAACTAAGGCCTTTGCGCATAAGAAATTTTTTACCTATAGATGAAACTCAAATTAAAATACAGTTTCTCAACCGATACATAAAGTACCATCATTATGGGTACTGTGACTTTCATTCTTTTTAATAAAGGTCACATTAATTATTCATAGTAACTCTTCAACTTCAAACTATCTGACCACAAATTCAAAGGTGATTTGCATAATGCTATACACAAAGTATTAATGTCATAAGTCTTAGTCAGTTAAAAAAGATGAAGTTAAAATATATAAACTAAACAGTCCAATTAGAGATCACAACCAATGATTAATCATACTAACTGTATAACAACTTCACAGGTGCTTAAAACTTACACCTGACTGGTATTTGTTTATTTTGAGGTCTTTCTCTTTTTTTATTTTACAAATAATAATGCAAATCTGAAATAAAAATCTTACCATCCTTGTAGCGTGAGAAAAGAATGCTCTGTGTTCGGATAACTAGAAGAATATTCTTTGGATCAGGCCCATCTACTGCATGTGCTGATCGACTACATAAGAATTCATACGCTTTGTTAACCCTCTCAAATTTATCCTGTAAAAAAGCACTATCAATTTTAAACTTGGAGAAAAATCTCAATTAATAATAAGCCTCAAGGGAATATTACAATAAACTTTCTGTATATACTGTAGTGAGTAACACTTAAAGAAAATAAAATATTTTTATATTTTTTCTCTGCATTGATACTATGAGCAGCAAAAGATTTTTCTGAATATAGTCTACTAAGGAACATGCATATATGGCTACTCCTGCTGTTTCTCAACACTTTAGAAATCTTAATAATTAGATTCAGGAGCAGTGGATTTAGAAAATACAACAATATATAGAAAATATTACCCTTCCATCAGGATTCTTATCTGGATGGTACTTCTGAGCAAGTCTAAAGTATGCTTTTCGAATCTTAGCATCATCATGTCGAGAATCATTCTCCAGACCAAGTTCTGTGTAAGCATCTTCAACAGTCATAGAAGATGGCTGCTTTTCTACCTCAATCTGCCATGCTGTCAAGACTCTTTTCAGAAGTGCAACCTGTTAAAGTGCACTGAGTAATAAAATACAATCTTCCTATGTCCCTTTTTAATAAGTTTTAAGTGTTACAAAAAAATAATCTTGAAGGAGCATCCAAAAAACTGTCAATAAATTATACACATTAGTATGGCTACCATACACAAAAACGTTACCACTTGTACAACTAACAACAAGAAAGGCAAAAGAAATGTCACCACTTGTACCAATGAGAAACAAAAAGGCATAAAAAAAAACTGCTTCCAGGAAGCACATAAAAATGAGAAAAAATGGAAGAAATAAAAATAAATATTGCAGGTAGTAGGTTGGTAGACAGCAACCGCCCAGGGAGGTACTACCGTCCTGCCAAGTGAGTGTAAAACGAAAGCCTGTAATTGTTTTACATGATGGTAGGATTGCTGGTGTCTTTTTTCTGTCTCATAAACATGCAAGATTTCAGGTACATCTTGCTACTTCTACTTATACTTAGGTCGCACTACACATTCATGTACAAGCATATATATACACACCCCTCTGGTTTTTTTTCTATTTTCTTAATAGTTCTTGTTCTTGTTTCCTCTTATCTCCATGGGGAAGTGGAACAGAATTCTTCCTCCGTAAGCCATGCGTGTCGTAAGAAGCGACTAAAATGCCGGGAGCAAGGGGCCAGTAACCCCTTCTGAATATATTACTAAATGTAAAAGGAGAAACTTTCGTTTTTTCTTTTGGGCCACCCTGCCTCGGTGGGAAACGGCCGACGTGTTGAAAGAAAGAAAGAAGAAAAATAAATATGTGTAGCATTAAAGGCAAGGAAAAAAAAAGATTAATGAAAAAGAGAAACTAAATGAGGAGGATAATGTAGAGGTAGAGAAAATGAAGTGAACAACAAATGGTCCAGAACAGTAAATGAAAATGATCAGTATAGAACATGGTTCTTCATTCTTCTTGACCATGGCACTGCTTCCATGGGCAAGTTAATCCAACAACTCCACTACCTAAAAAACTTTTTATAACACTATTAATTTCCATTTAAAGCAATTTTACAATTTAAGCACATCAGCTATTTCTCACCAAGGCAGGACAAACCAAAGAAATAATATTTTTATTTTTTATTAACACATCGGTCGATTCCCACCAAGGCAGGGTGGCCCGAAAAAGAAAAACTTTCATCATCATTCACACCATCACTCTCTTGCCAGAGGGGTGCTTTACACTACAGTTATAAAACTGCAACATTAACACCCCTCCTTCAGAGTGAAGACACTGTACTTCCCATCTCCAGGACTCAAGTCCGGCCTGCCGGTTTCCCTGAATCCCTTCATAAATGTAACTTTGCTCACACTCCAACAGCACGTCAAGTATTAAAAACCATTTGTCTCCATTCACTCCTATCATATGCGCTCACACATGCTTGCTGGAAGTCCAAGCCCCTCGCACACAAAACCTCCTTTACCCCCTCCCTCCAACTTTTCCTAGGCCGACCCCTACCCTGCCTTCCCTCCACTACAGATTTATACACTCTCGAAGTCATTCTGTCTCGTTCCATTCTCTCTACATGTCCGAACCACCTCAACAACCCCTCCTCAGCCCTCTGGATAATAGCTTTGGTAATCCCACACCTCCTCCTAATTTCCAAACTCCGAATTCTCTGCATTATATTCACACCACACATTGACCTCAGACACGACATCTCCACTGCCTCCAGCCTTCTCCTTGTTGCAACATTCATCACCCATGCTTCACACCCATATAAGAGTGTTGGTATAACTAGACTCTCATACATTTCCCTCTTTACTTCCATGGACAAAGTTCTTTGTCTCCACAGACTCCGAAGTGCACCACTCACCCTTTTCCCCTCATCAATTCTATGATTCACCTCATCCTTCATAGACCCATCTGCTGACATGTCCACTCCCAAATATCTGAATACATTTACCTCCTCCATACTCTCTCCCTCCAATCTGATATCCAATCTTTCGTCACCTAATCTTTTTGTTATCTTCATCACCTTACTCTTTCCTATATTCACTTTCAATTTTCTTCTTTTACATACCCTACCAAATTCATCCACCAACCTCTGCAACTTCTCTTCAGAATCTCCCAAAAGCACAGTGTCATCAGCAAAAAGCAACTGTGACAACTCCCACTTTGTATTTGATTCTATATCTTTTAACCCCACACCTTTTGCCAAGACCCTCGCATTCACTTCTCTTACAACCCCATCTATAAATATATTGAACAACCACGGTGACATCACATCCTTGCTAAGGCCTACTTTTACTGGGAAATAATCTCCCTCTCTCCTACACACTCAAACCTGAGCCTCACTATCCTCATAAAAGCTCTTCACTGCTTTCAATAACCTACCTCCTATTCCATACACCTGCAACATCTGCCACATTGCCTCCCTATCCACCCTATCATACGCCTTTTCCAAATCCATAAATGCCACAAAAACCTCTCTACCCTTATCTAAATACTGTTCACCTATATGTTTCACTGTAAACACTTGGTCTACACACCCCCTACCTTTCCTAAAGCCCCCTTGTTCATCTGCTATCCTGCTCTCCATCTTACTCTTAATTCTTTCAATAATAACTCTACCATACACTTTACCTGGTATACTCAACAGACTTATTCCCCTATAATTTTTGCACTCTCTTTTGTCCCCTTTGCCTTTATACAAAGAAACAATACATGTTCTCTGCCAGTCCCTAGGTACCTTACCCTCTTCCATACATTTATTAAATAATAGCACCAACCACTCCAAAACTATATCTCCGCCTGCTTTTAACATTTCTATCTTTATTCCATCAATCCCAGCTGCCTTACCCTCTTTCATTCTACCCACTGCCTCACGAACTTCCCCCACATTCACAACTGGCTCTTCCACACTCCTACAAGATGTTATTCCTCCTTGCCCTATACACGAAATCACAGCTTCCTTGCCTTCATCAACATTTAACAACTTCTCAAAATATTCCCTCCATCTTCCCGATACCTCTAACTCTCCATTTAATAACTCTCCTCTCCTATTTTTAACTGTCAAATCCATTTGTTCCCTAGGCGTCTTCAACTTATTAATCTCACTCCAAAACTTTTTCTTATTTTCAACAAAATTTGCTGATAACATCTCACCCACTCATTTGCTCTCTTTTTACATTGCTTCACCACTCTCTTAACCTCTCTTTTTCTCTCCATATACTCTTCCCTTCTTGCATCACTTCTACTTTGTAAAAAACTCTCATATGCTAACTTTTTCTACCTTATCATCATTCCACCAATCGCTCTTCTTCCCTCCCGCACCCACTTTCCAGTAACCACAAACTTCTGCTGAACACTCACAAATCACTCAATGCCTAGCTATCTTTCCGAAAGTACATGGACATCCCATTTTAAATGATACACCAAAACTCAACATACCTAGCCATCCATCAGAGTGCAGGTATGTACCTCTAAAACTCAAGTTGAGCAAAATATTTTAAAAATACAGTGGGACCTCAGTTTTTGTCATTAATTCGTTCCAGAAAGTCTGACGAAAACTGAATTCGACGAAAACTGATGCAATATTTCCCATAAGAAATAATGTAAATCCAATTAATCCGTTCCAGACACCCAAAAGTATTAACAAAAAATGCATGTTATAGAGAATAACTATAGTTTTACATACAGAAAACAATGAGAAATAAATATAAATGACTAATGAAATGGATAAATGAACATTTAATATCACTTTTACCTTTATTGAAGACTCTTGTTGACGTATGGAAGACGCGAGGAGGGGAGAGGGAGGAGGAGAGGTTATTAGTTGGAAGGGGAATCCCCCTCCATAAGGACTTCAGGTGTCAAGTCCCTATCCCCTCTTTTTCTTTTACTGGCACTGGACCCCTGTCCCACAAAAAATCTGTCCAGAGAGGTCTTGTGGCATCTCTTTAAGATTTGCCTAAAATGGGACAAGGCATTGTCATTGAACATGTTGCAGACATGGCTTGCAACAGCTTTGCTAGGGTGATATTTCTCCACAAAACTTTGCAACTCACTCCACTTTGCACACATGTCCTTAATCACCCAACCCCATGGACTTTCCCAAAGACACT
Source organism: Cherax destructor (assembly GCA_009830355.1). Lineage (NCBI taxonomy): Eukaryota > Metazoa > Arthropoda > Malacostraca > Decapoda > Parastacidae > Cherax > Cherax destructor. Next base: position 71,360 of record WNWK01007085.1, on the reverse strand, counting down.
TGGACCTTCTTTTCTTAGCCCCATGGTGGCTTATTTAGTAGTCGCACTCAATAAACACGCACAAAAAACAATGGATTATTATTGCCAGAGATGTGGAAGATAGCTAATGTAGTTCCTATATTCAAATCAGGGGATAAGTCCAGTCCATCAAATTACCGTCCAATAAGCCTCACGTCTATAGTAGGCAAATTATTAGAATCAATTATAGCTGATATTATCAGAAGTCACCTTGAAGAACATAATTTGATTAATGAATCTCAGCATGGGTTTACGAGAGGTCGTTCCTGCCTGACAAATTTACTGACGTTTTTCAATAAAACATTTGAGGCAGTAGACAGTGATAAAGAATATGATATAATTTACTTGGATTTCAGTAAGGCCTTCGATAGAGTACCTCATAAGAGACTCTTAAGAAAGGTGGCAGCTCATGGTATAGGAGGTAAAGTTCTAGCATGGATAGAGGCATGGCTTACCAATAGAAAGCAGAGAGTTTCCATTAATGGGGTCAAATCTGAATGGGGATTTGTCACCAGTGGCGTTCCACAAGGATCAGTTTTGGGCCCATTGTTGTTCATAATTTACATAAATGACCTTGATGAAGGAATTGCAAGTGACATGAGTAAATTTGCTGATGATACAAAAATAGGCCGTATAATTCATTCTGAGGAGGATACCAATGAACTCCAGGAGGATTTGGATAAATTAATGTCTTGGTCTGAAAAGTGGCAGATGAAGTTCAATGTGGATAAGTGTAAGGTGCTAGTCGTTGGTAATGAAAATATCCTCGAATTTATAAACTAGGTGAAGTTGAGCTTGATCATACAGAATGTGAAAAAGACTTGGGAGTCATGGTAAGCAGAAATCTAAAGCCAAGACAACAGTGCCTAAGTGTGCGCAATAAGGCTAACAGATTACTAGGATTTATTTCAAGAAGTATAAGCAACAGAAGTCCAAAAGTTATTTTACAGCTCTATACATCACTAGTGAGACCTCATTTGGATTATGCAGCTCAGTTTTGGTCTCCTTACTACAGGATGGATATAGATTCATTGGAGAACATACAAAGAAGAATGACTAAAATGATTTACAGTATAAGAAATCTTCCGTATGAAGATAGACTTAGAGCATTGAATCTCCACTCTCTGGAGAGACGTAGAATGAGGGGAGATATCATCGAGGTGTACAAGTGGATGATGGGCATAAACAAAGGAGATATTAATAAAATACTGAGGATATCGAACCAAGTAAGAACCAGAAATAACGGATTTAAATTGGATAAATTTAGATTTAGAAAGGACATAGGCAAGTACTGGTTTTCGAACAGAGTTGTAGATGCGTGGAACAATCTTCCGAGTAGGGTGATAGAGGCTAGGACCTTGGGTGGCTTTAAAAAGAGATTGGACAAATATATGAGTGGGAGGGGCTGGGTTTGATTAGTGTCGTGAGTACAGGAGTAAATTCTTAGGTAGTGGTGGTTTTGATAAGGACCTGCCTTGTATGGGCCAGTAGGCCTTCTGCAGTGTTCCTCCATTCTTATGTTCTTATGTTCTTAAAATGTTTCAGATGAACGCGCAGAGTAATGCCAGACTTACTCAGAACGCGTGGAATGCTTTGTGTGGGTGCGGGCAGGCGGACATGTTCGGTATGGCAGACCGATGAAAACCGAGGTGATGAACGAACACTGGGACAAAATTTTGACGAAAAAAGTAGTCGAAAACCGAATTCGATGAAAACCAAGGTTCCAGTGTACACAAACAAGCAATACTAATGACTGAGTTCATCTGAAGCTGACAAAAAACATGCTTAAGGTGGATTCATCTACAAGAGTATGACAACAAATGTGAGTGAATTATTCAGTGATCAGAACAAAAACTTTCCTGAATGATACTTACTGGGTCTTTGATTGGCCAGTCAGGGAAACGTTCCACATCACATAAATGTTTCAAGTAGTAAATATCACAGAATAGTTCATGCTGCAGCTGAGGGTAAGTGATATGTGGGATAGCACAGTACTGGTAGAGGGCCCGAGTGTTGCTCATGAGACGTGGAGTGAAGTCTGCTAAGTGTGACGCCAATTTTTCAATCATGTGTCTGCGCATTTCATTACTCCAAATTACCTATAGAAATGTGGTGATAGTTAATCAACACATTAGAGAAGTTATTTATAATAAAAAAACAGAATAAAAGTCAAAATAATTACATGACAAAAGACGTAACATTTAAAAGCTATTCGGTACCTCTGGAGTGTCAAATTCTCCTAAAAAGATCTCGGCAAATTTATCAGCACCATAATTCTCAAGATAGCAGACCATAGCCTCGGGAAGAATCTGGCCCAGGATACTCTGGTTCATGATGTCTCCACCAGTGTTCTGTTACAGCATGGTAAGAGAATGATTAATATTAAGACCACAACATGGTGAAATCTATTGAGTACAGTATAACAAACGACTGAATGAGTCATCCACGCATATTTTTTACAATTCAATAATTCACAACAATTTACATGCATATGTATTTCATATTTAAAATTTCTCGTACAATAGCACTTACCTCCTCTGCTCTGAATGACTGCTGCATGTGAGACATGTGGAGGAATCGCCCAATAGGCAGCACATTCGAGCCCATATACATGAGGATGAAGTAAAATACTCCTGTTGTGTACACTGTTGAAATGTTTGGATTGTCTTGCATGATCTCCACTAAAAGTGTAGAAACCTATGTGAAGTAAAATAATATAATATTCTTACAAACATCCAAGAAAGTGACCGAGAAAAGTCCTTCAGTCATATATAATTTAGTGGAAGCTCTAGATCAACAATTTATTCTTATAATAAAAGCAATTGGATAAATTTTAACCAATTAGAAAATGTCAATAAAACTATTAATGACATCTATAAAATGTAATTTAATATATATCATAAGATCAATGGTTCAGCTGCATAAGTTGTGTTTGTTTCATGCATAAGTATAAAGATGGGGTTAAGAACTAAAAATATTAAATAAATAATTTTTTTTTGTATATACAGATACAGTATCTAAATCTAACATTTAGAAACAAAATATATTTTTTAAGCAAACCCAACAGCACTCTAAAGATGATTCTCATGAAAACTGGTTGACAACTTCATAAGTAAACTGTAAACTAATATAATATCAGACACTCCCCTCAAGGCTTGAATGGAATCTTTAATCATTATATCAACAAACAAAAAGTGTATTCTTAAATTACCTTTTCAACTAGGACTGGGTCAAAAGTGAGCAATAACTGGACAATGTGTGGAAGAGAGAGCGGATCAGAGAGTAGCCGCTTGATGCGAGGTAGTGGACGTATAACTGCTCCATCGTCTGTCCGTGACGGAAAGTATCTACACATGGTGATGAGCATGTTCAGGATGAGGGTTGCAAGGTCACTTTCTGTCATGACTGCATTAGCCTGAAAATAAAGCATATTTTCAAAATTTAACATGTGATGCAGTTTGTAGCATACTTTGAGGTGAACAAATATACAGTGGACCCTCGCTATTCGAACATTCTTCATCCCAGAATGCTGTTCAAGTGCTGTTACCAAACAAATTTATTCCCATAAGGAATGATGTAAATTAGATTAGTCCATTTCAGACCCCCAAAAATACACTTATAAAAGCACTTACAATAATAAACTTACATAAAAGGGCATGTTTGGAGTGTTCGAATAGCGAGGGTCCACTGTATCTAGATGTGCTTATTAACATGAAGTAGAGAATGCAATTTAACATTAGCTTACTCCAAAACATAAGTGAATAATGCCTTTATTATTGAGCTCATATGCTAAAACAACAAATAGTAATAATGATCTTACAGTTGCAGCCATGGACCACTTGAGTTGGGGTATACTACTCAGAGGGTGCCAGCCATCCATGCCCTGCGCCCAACATAGCGTTTTCGGGTTTATGGTGCCGCTACTCCAAAAATCTTTAAGTTCCTTAAAACTAAATGGTCCAGCTCGTTCTTTGTTAATGCCCTGGAAAACAAATACCATGGGTTTAGTTAAATATTAACAATGCTGGTCAATAATAACCCAAAAGCAAAGAATTCAAAGCATGGAGATTAGGAGGAGGTGCAGGGTTACGAAAATATTATCCAGAAGGTTGAGGAGGGGTTGTTGAGGTGGTTAGGACATTTAGAGAGGATGACCTGGAGGGTGTATAAATCTGTAGTGGAGGGACAGGGTAAAGGAGGTCGGAAGGTAGGTAGGGGTGGGGGGATTGTGCGCTCACCTATTTGTTACTGGGGTCGATTCACAGCTCCTGGCCCTGCCTCCTCACTAGTAGGTCCACTCAGAGTGTGTGTGTGTGTGTGTGTGTGTTAGTTACCAGTTTATCCTAGACACATGTCGATTAGACACTAGGCCTGTTGTATGTATGTGTGTGTGTGTGTGTGTGTAACGAAACACTTCGAAATGTTTCGGCCCCGCCGGGAATTGAACCCGGGCCCTCCGTGCGTGAAGCAAGAGCGCTAGCCACCATGCCATCAGGGCGTGTGTGTGTGTGTGTGTGTGTGTGTGTGTGTTTGTGTGTGTGTGTGTGTGTTTGTGTGTGTGTGTGTGTGTTTGTGTGTGTTTGTGTGTGTTTGTGTGTGTTTGCGTGTGTTTGTGCGTGTGTTTGTGTGTGTGTTTGTGTGTACTCACCTAATTGTACTCACCTAATTGTGGTTGCAGGGGTCGAGACTCAGCTCCTGGCCCCACCTCTTCACTGTCCGCTACTGGGTCTCTGCTCTCCCTGCTCCATGAGCTTTATCATACCTTGTCTTAAAACTATGTATGGTTCCTGCCTCCACTATATCTTTCTCTAGACTATTCCACTTCCTGACTACTCTATGGCTGAAGAAATGCTTCCTAACATCCCTTTGACTCATCTGAGTCTTCAGCTTCCAGTTGTGTCCCCTTGTTTCTGTGTTCCCTCTCTGGAACATCCTGTCACTGTCTACCTTGTCGATTCCCCACAGTATTTTGTATGTCGTTATCATGTCTCCTCTGACCCTTCTTTCCTCCAGTGTTGTTAGTCCTATTTCCCTCAACCTTTCTTCATAGGACAGTCCCCTGAGTTGTGGAACTAACCTTGTCGCAAACCTTTGCACTTTCTCTAGTTTCTTTACGTGCTTTGACCAGGTGTGGGTTCCAGACTGGTGCTGCATATTCTAGTATGGGCCTGACGTACACAGTGTACAGTGTCTTGAACGATTCCTTGTTAAGGTAATGGAACGCTAATCTTAGGTTTGCCAGTCGCCCATATGCTGCTGCAGTTATCTGGTTGATGTGTGCCTCCGGAGACGTGCTTGGCGTTATACTCACCCCAAGGTCTTTCTCCTTTGCCGAGGTTTGTAGCCTTTGTCCGCCTATCCTGTACTCTGTCAGCGGTCTTCTTTGCCCTTCTCCGATCTTCATGACTTTGCATTTGGTGTGTGTATGGTGTGTGAGTGTATGGTGTGTGTGTATATGGTGTGTGTATGTGTATGGTATGTGTGTGTATGGTATGTGTGTGTATGGTATGTGTGTGTATGGTATGTGTGTGTATGGTATGTGTGTGTATGGTATATGTGTGTATGGTGTATGTGTTTGGTGTGATTATGTGTGTGTGTTTATTTTGATATTTTAAGCACACACGAAATATTAATATTTTAAAAGTAGCGGCATGAATTGGCCGTTTCTTCATTGATATGGATACCAATACCATAAAAATGGCTGATATCTGCCAATACTGACACTTTAGAACATCCATAGTGCATAACTAACATTACGAGAAATAATAATGAAACCAACCCATCACGTCAACTGAATATATTTCACCTGATAATACCACTCCTTTTCTGAGTCTCGTGCCATGTCGGGTGAGGCCTCGATAACATTGGTCTGTGTTGGCATGACTGCACGACTGATGTGGAGGTGAGCTAGAGTCAGTAGGTCGGAGAGGATGCGTACACCACCTGCTTCAACAATTTCCCGTACATTTGACTTTTCTAATATTAACTGCAGATGAAAAGAAAAGTCATTTTTAACTAATTTACATCATAAAAATGAAAGCACCACCTTTTACTTCCTGGTCAACTACATAAAGCAGATATAAAAATTAACAACTTAAAAATTAAATATTATGTATTTATAAGCTCCATACAGATATTTAAAGTTGAACTATAATACAATATAATATAGTACTGTAGTTTCAACATCACAGTAAATCCTCAATATCCTATTATTAAATGCTGCTACTCTTACTCCTGGACTACCAGTACCTTAGTACTGTTTGCAGTGCTGCACACTATCATTTTTGGTCCAAAATCGTATATAACATGAACTCTATCTCATAATTTTTTTTTTTTCAACAAGTCAGCCGTCTCCCACCGAGGCAGGGTGACCCAAAAAGAAAGAAAATCCCCAAAAAGAAAATACTTTCATCATCATTCAACACTTTCACCTCACTCATACATAATCAATGTCTTTGCAGAGGCGCTCAGATACGACAGCTGAGAATAAGTCCCTCCCAACTGTCACTACCTCAACAGCCATCTCCCACCAAGATACGGTGACCCAAAAGACAGGCGCCGCCCTTCCTACCTCCAGATTTAAGCCCTTCATAAATGTTACCTTTCTCACACTCCAACTGTATGTTAAGCATTAAATATCACTTGTCTCCACTCAGTGATTCAAAAATGCTCACACAGGCCTGTTAGATGCTCAAGCCTCTAGCACTCAAAAGCTTCTTTACCCACTCCTTCCTTCCACCCCAGAATAATACACCTTTTTCATCATCCTGTACCTCTCCATCCTCTCTAAATGCCCAAACAATCTCAACACACCTCCTAACCCCTCAGAAATATACCTCTGGTGATCTTACACTATCTTTTAATTTCTACTGCCTCTAGCCTTGTCTCTCCTGAAACATTCCAAGTCTATGCCTCTCACCAATATGAAAGTGTTGGTATACCATACTCTGTTATAATTCCCTTTTGCCTCCATAGATAAACTTCTTTCTACAAATGTCTCAATACCTCGCTTGCCTTTTACCCTTCATCTATTCTATGGTCAACCCATCTGCTGACGGCTACTCCCAAATATCTGAACACATTTATTTCCTCCATACTCCTTCCCTCCAACATGATATTCAATCTTTCATTGAATATGATCACACTAAACTGCAACTTGTCAGCTGTTGTGTATTTTCCTGTTATACTTCAGTAATCTTTCTTATTCTACTTTCTTGTAACATTTCTTAACATTTTCTTATTTCCAACCTGTATTTTCTTCCCTATGAATTTTTTTTTTTTTTTTTTTTTTTTCAACAAGTCGGCCGTCTCCCACCGAGGCAGGGTGACCCAAAAAGAAAGAAAATCCCCAAAAGAAAATACTTTCATCATCATTCAACACTATCACCACACACATACATAATCACTGTCTTTGCAGAGGAGCTCAGATACGACAGCTGAGAATTGTCCCTCCCAGCTGTCACTATCCCAGTCCCCTCCTTTAAAGTGCAGGCATTGTACTTCCCATTTCCAGGACTCAAGTCCAACTAAATCAATTAACTGGTTTCCCTGAATCCCTTCACACAATGTTACCCTGCTCACACTCCAACAGATCGTCATGTCCCAAAACCATTCGTCTCCATTCACTCCTATCTAACACGCACACACATGCTTGCTGGAAGTCCAAGCCCTCGCCCACAATACCTCCTTTACCCCTTCCCTCCAACCTTTTCTAGGACGACCCCTACCCGCCTTCCTTCCCCTACAGATTTATACGCTCCAAGTCATTCTACTTTGATCCATTCTTCTAAATGACCAAACCACCTCAACAACCCTTCTTCAGCCCTCTGACAAATACTTTTAGTAACTCCACACCTTCTCCTAATTTCCACATTCCGAATTTTCTGCATAATATTTACACCACACATTGCCCTTAGACAGGACATCTCCACTGCCTCCAGCCTCCTCCTCGCTGCAGCATTTGCAACCCATGCTTCACACCCATATATGAGTGTTGGTACGACTATACTTTCGTACATTCCCTTCTTTGCCCCCATGGATAACGTTTTTTGTCTCCACAGATACCTCAACGCACCACTCACCTTTTTTCCTTCATCAATTCTATGGTTAACCTCATCCTTCATAAACCCATCCGCTGACACGTCAACTCCCAAATATCTGAAAACATTTACTTCTTCCATAATCCCTCTCTCCAATGTGATATCCAATTTTTCTTTATTTAAATCGTTTGATACCCTCATCACCTTACTCTTATCTATGTTCACTTTTAACTTTCTACCTTTACACACTCTCCCAAACTCGTCCACTAACCTTTGCAACTTTTCTTTAGAATCTCCCTTTATCTAAATACTGTTCACATATATGCTTCACTGTAAACACTTGATCTACACATCCCCTACCCACTCTAAAGCCTCCTTGCTCATCTGCAATCCTACTCTCTGTCTTACCTCTAATTCTTTCAATAATAACCCTGCCATACACTTTACCTGGTATACTCAGTAAACTTATTCCCCTATAATTTTTACACTCTCTTTTATCCCCCTTCCCTTTATATAAAGGAACTATACATGCTCTCTGCCAATCCCTAGGTACCTTCCCTCTTTCATACATTTATTAAACAAAAATACCAACCACTCCAGCACTATATCCCCCCCTGCTTTTAACATTTCTGTCATGATTCCGTCAATTCCAGCTGCTTTACCCCCTTTCATTCTACGTAATGCCTCACGCACCTCCCCCACACTCACATCCTCCAGCTCCCCATCTACTAACTCCCCTACTCTGTTTTTAACTGACAAATCCATTCGTTCCCTAGGCTTTCTTACCTTGTTTATCTCACTCCAAAAATTTTTCTTGTTTTCAGCAAAATTTCTTGACAGAGCCTCTCCCATTCTTTCATCCGCTCTTCTTTTGCACTCTCTCACCACTCTCTTCACCTTTCTTTTACTCTCCATATACTCTGCTCTTCTATTAACACTTCTGTTTTGTAAAAACCTCTCATAAGCTACCTTTTTCTCTTTTATCACATCCTTTACTTCTTCATTCCACCACTCACTCCTCTTTCCTCCTACACCCACCCTCCTATAGCCACAAACTTCTGCCCCACATTCTAATACTGCATTTTTAAAACTATCCCAACTCTCTTCAACCCCCACTACTCCTACTTGCACTAGCCCACTTTTTTTGCCAATAGTTGCTTATATCTCACCCTAACTTCCTCCTCCCTTAGTTTATACACTTTTACCTCTCTCTTACTTGCTGTTGCCATTTTCTTTTGTCCCATCTACCTTTTACTCTAACTGTAGCTACAACCAAATAATGATCTGATATATCTGTTGCCCCTCTATAAACATGTACATCCTGAAGCCTACTCATCAACCTTTTATCCACCAAAACATAATCCAACAAACTACTTTCCTTACGTGCTATATCATACCTTGTATATTTATTTATCCTCTTTTTCATAAAATATGTATTACTTATTACCAAACCTCTTTCTACACATAGCTCAATTAATGGTTCCCCATTTACATTTACCCCTGGCACCCCAAATTTACCTACTACTCCCTCCACAACATTTTTACCCACTTTAGCATTAAGATCCCCAACCACAATTACTCTCTCACTTGGTTCAAAACTCCCACACACTCACTCAACATTTCCCAAAATCTCTCTCTCCTCTACACTTCTCTTCTCCAGGTGCATAAACACTTACTATAACCCACTTTTCACATCCAACCTTTATTTTACTCCACATAATCCTTGAATTTATACATTTATATTCCTTCTTTACCTGCCATAACTGATTATTCAACATTATTGCCACTCCTTCTTTAGCTCTAACTCTATTTGAAACCCCTGATCTAATCCCATTTATTTCTCCCCACTGAAACTCTCCTACCCCCTTCAGCTTTGTCTCACTTAAAGCCAGGACATCCAGCTTCTTTTCATTCATAACATCTACAATCATCTCTTTCTTATCATTCGCACAACATCCACGCACATTCAAACATCCCAATTTGACGGTTTTCTTCTTCTTCTTTTTAGTAAGCTATACAGGAAAAGGGGTTACTAGCCCATTGTTCCCGGCATTTTAGTTGACTTTTACAACACGCATGGCTTACGGAGGAAAGATTCTTATTCCACTTCCCCATGGATATGAAAGGGAAAAGCAATAAGAACAAGAACTATTAGGATAAAATCAAAGAAAACTCAGATGAGTGTGTATACATAAACGTGAATTAACCCTTTAAAAAGAATCAACTGTTTTTTTTAGTCTTATTGCTACTGGCAGCCCTTTGTAATTACTGGATTGCAAATGTAAGATCTATGTACAATGAGGAATTTTTTTTAATGTTATTAGCACCATGACAAAAGGACCCACTACACTGCAGGTTAGGAGACAACTATTAATATTTAGCTATTGTCATTTTAGTCTTAAGTTAGGCTTAAGTTTGCCCGAAATGCTCTGCTTAACTATGGGCTTTCTGCATGTACAACTAAATATCACCCATCTCTCTATAAACACTGTATCATGCTGAAATAAAATATTTTTATTATTACTGTATTATTTTTTCAACACGCTGGCCATCTCCCACCGAGGCAGGGTGACCCAAAATATAAACACTTTCACCGTCATTCACACATTATCACTGTCTTTGCAGAAGCGAACAGATATGACAGTTCAGAGGACACTCCAAATAGCAAATATTATTATTATCATAAAATATGTGCATAATAATGATCACCTTATTCAAGAAGAGGAGCAATCTGTCCCTCTCTAGTTTATCACAGGTTCGAGACAGCATGGTGACAATATAGCGGGTGTCATTGAACTGTTTGATGTCTTTGTGGTGCAGGCCATACACAAGTGCCATAGCTTGCAAACAGAGGCACTTCATAGCCACTTTGGGGGTCAAAAGGAACCGGTGGTAAAGATCGTTGAAGAACTCATACCTAAGGAGGAATTGTAAATATGAATCTAATTCAAGTCAAACTCATTATTTTACTACAATGCATGAAAGTAAGTTTATATAAAGTTTTTGCTAAACTTATTACTGTATGAACAATGAAAAATAACTTCATACTCCTAACTTTAACATAGTGGAGTGTAACTATAAGATACCTTGTGGCAGTCTATGTAGCCCATAGCCCCCCATCTCCACAAACTATCAAAATTACAAGAATTACAAAAATTTGCTGGCTGTGACCTGCTGTTTTTATCATTAAAAAATGGAACTCCTGTAAAGTATAATGAAAACAGTGGCCACCATGAATTGGTGTGGGAAACATAGCTAAGGTTTCACGTACGATTTTCTAATGGGCGACTCTTCCTCTGAAGCATTATTCTCCTGCTCTAGTAAGATCCTAAGATAGTAGTCACCAATCTTGATTTCATCCTTCAGTGATGGATAGCTAACCTGTAAAGATTGGAAGTTTTAAAAACAATTTACAACCCAAGCCAGTAACTCTAAAAGGAAATTATGCTCTTATTCTCTGACTGTAAACATCAGGTTTTTTTTGTATGATATTCAAACATGATAGAGCTTAACAAGAACAATTTATACACAAATTAAATTTTCCCTTAAGACTACCAATATACTAAGTAGGGAAATGGCAGAAGAGAAGCCACAGCCCTGATAACGAGACAGAAATGAAGATTTGAAGAAAAAGCAATTGTAGACTACAATGCCCAGGAATGTCCCAGGAAGAGCTGGAGGGAGAGGGTAAAAGAGGTTCTGAGTGCTGGAGGTTAAAGTACAGTGCCTGCACTGTAAAAGAGGGGTAGGTATGTTGCAGGTCAGATGGGCATCTTAGATGCAAATGTCAGCACACATCTTGGAAGACAGCAATTGATTTCAAGTGCTGAGAAAGAAACTAGGATAGGTAGAGCCAAGCTGCTTGACTCAGCAACAAAGATCTTCCTGGAACACACAAACATTGACGAGTGAGGAAGTAATAAATCATTTTGAATAAATTTGGTATTTATTTTATTTTATTAACACATTGGCCATCTCCCACCAAGGCAGGGTGGCCCGAAAAAGAAAAACTTTCATCATTCATTCCATCACTGTCTTGCCAGAGGTGCGCTTACACTAAATTTTATTTCATTGCAGATTACATAGGTATTGGTAGTTACAATATAAATTGAGTGCAAGGAGAGCCACTGACATGCCATGGCATTAGGGGCAGCTTAATCTAGTAACTTAAAGACTATGTACATAATATTAGAGAAATTTATTGAGTTTATTCTAGTTAAAATTTGTTTTCAAATTACAATATGATGATATTATACTGTTAAAATTATTATATGATGATATTAGATTGTAACAGGTGTTTAGATTCTCGAATGGTAATATGAAATTGAGATTATCTTAAGGAAAATAACATTGAGCATTTCTGACATTAACTTATAGTATGAGTATTTAGTTTTGGGTGAGTAGGGGATAACATAATAGTAACATATTAAAAATTGAAATGATCTTATAGGAAAGTAATAATGAGCATTTTTCAAAGTAGTTTATAGTATGATTATTTAGTTTTGGGTGAGTAGGTGGCTTTTGAGTTGAGTCTTAAATTGATTTTCAGACAAGGTTATCTTAATACTGTTTTACATGATGGTAGGAATGCTGGTGTCTTTTTTCTGTCTCATAAACATGCAAGATTTCAGGTAAGTCTTGCTACTTCTACTTACACTTAGGTCACGCTACACATATTTTATCTTAATAGTTCTTGTTCTTATTGCTTTTCCTTTCATATCCATGGGGAAGTGGAATAAGAATCTTTCCTCCGTAAGCCATGCGTGTTGTAAAAGTCAACTAAAATGCAGGGAACTATGGGCTAGTAACCCCTTTTCCTGTATAGCTTACTAAAAAGAAATAAGAAAACCATCAAATGATTTAGTTGGACTTGAGTCCTGGAAATGGGAAGTACAATGCCTGAACTTTAAAGGAGGGGTCTGGGATAGTGACAGCTGGGAGGGACAATTCTTAGCTGTCGTATCTGAGCTCCTCTGCAAAGACAGTGATTATGTATGAGTGTGGTGAAAGTGTTGAATGATGATGAAAGTATTTTCTTTTTGGGGATTTTCTTTCTTTTTGGGTCACCCTGCCTCGGTGGGAGACGGCCGACTTGTTGAAAAAAAAAAAAAAGTTATCTTAATATTTACTGGTAATGAATTCCAGATTCTGGGGCCCTTCATGTGCATAGAATTTTTACATAGGTTGATATGAACTCGGGGTATATCAAAAAGTGATCTGTGTCTTGTGGTCATGGATCCTATTAAAGTTGGTGAGGAGAATTTTGAGAGGAGGGTTTATATTAGAGTGTAAAGTTTTATATATGTAGTAGGCACAAGAATAAGTATGAATGTTCTTTACAGTGAGTAGCTTTAGACTTTTGAATATTGGTGGAGTATGCTGTCTAGAGTGGGAATTTGTTATCATTCTGACTGCAGCAAAATACTGTACTATCATATTGTATCATGATACAAAATACTACATACATATGGAAGACAAAGATATTCTCTTTAACCCTTTGACTGTCGGAGGCCCTGCTCTGAAACTGTCATTCTATGTTGGGAAATATTTGAAAAAAAAAAATTTTTTTTATCAAAATGTTAAGATTATTTTTCTGATTGTTTAAATCCCCCCAAAAAAATTTTGCGATCAGTACTTACCGAGATATAGAGGCGTAAAGTTGGCAAAAAATGAGCCATGTATGGCAACAGCGGCGAATGCCGCTCACCCGGTAAACTTTGGTTTACTCCCTTTCGTAGGTTTCTTGTTTTTTTCACTATTTTATTTTTTTACGTAACTTATGTGGCCTGTGAGACCAAAGTAAGGTGCAATGTATATATATATATACACTCGTTGTATGCAACACAATAATCACACAAACAATAGTATCATTATATTGTTTACAAAACTTGTTTACACCAACCAACAATAAAAAAAATTGTTTATTACTATTGTTCTATAATATATATACAGTAGAACGTCATTTAGCACGAGATTATGTTGCACGTTACCGGTATTGCACGATTTAAGATTTGCGACACATTATCATCTTACACAACGTAAAGATGATATTACACGGTTCGGCAGGAGGGGAAAAATTTTGAGCGCATGGTTATTTACTGCCTAAGAATCCTCATGCTTTGAGGAAAAGGGAATTTGTTTTTCCTTCCTGCAAACTGTAAGTTTATTCAGATACACGGGGCCAGGAGCTGAGTCTCGACCCCTGCAACCACAATTAGGTGAGTACAGTTACATACATTATCATACATAGCAGCATATGTGTAGAGAACCTAGGATAACCCAAGTCAGTCAATGGAAATACTGTCACTCTGACTTTTTTGGGTTATCCTAGGTTCTCTACACATATGCTGCTATGTATGATAATCTTCGTAACTGTATCTGTGTATACCTGAATAAACTTACTTATAGTTTGTGGGAAGGAAAAACAAATAACCATTCTCACAAGCAGTCTTGTTACTACTACTGTTGTGGTTCAGCAGACACCACCCGCCTTACCCAGCCACCACAGACCCCACCATCCCAGCATTCGTACGTATTTCATACGCGTCAAGAAGTCCTGGCTACAAGCCAGCTGTTTGTGAAGAATAAGAGTGAATTGTGTTTTGATCTTGAATTAACGAAGAAAAAGATATTAGACAAGACATAACCCGTGGCCGTAATGAAGTGTTACTTTGTACACATAAAAAGATGTAAACATAAGTTTGTGTGACTGACTGACTTGACTGACTGACTGACTTGACTGACTGAATGACTGACTGACTGAATGACTGACTGACTTGACTGACTGACTGAATGACTTGACTGACTGACTGACTGAATGACTTGACTGACTGAATGACTTGACTGACTTACTGAATGACTTGACTGACTTACTGAATGACTTGACTGACTTACTGAATGACTTGACTGACTTACTGAATGACTTGACTGACTTACTGAATGACTTGACTGACTTAACTGAATGACTTGACTGACTTAACTGAATGACTTGACTGACTTACTGAATGGCTTGACTGACTTACTGAATGGCTTGACTGACTTAATGACTGACTGACTGACTTACTGACTGACTTGACTGACTTAAAGTTAGACACTCAGTTCAACCATCAACTTCAGTTCAAGAACTTCTACTATCCACCTCAGCCCAGTAGGGCCACAGCATAACTCTCCACTCTCTTCACAATCATCCACAAACACCAGCACCCACAATTTAAGGTAAATACTATTATTTCTATTACATTTGTAGTCTTAAGCAGTAAAAACAACATAATACATCACGATAATGAACTACAATTACATATTCACTTTTATTTTAGTAAGATCTGTTGGTCTAAAAAAAACTTGTTTGGCTTTGGGGACTCCCAGGAACGTAACCCTATTTTTCCCATTAGTTCTTTTAATTATTTAACACGACTTTTTCAGGAACGTAACTATCGTGCTAAATGACGTTCTACTGTACACATATATAATGACTGGACACTTTCCATCAACTGCAATTAGCACTTCAAAGCTCCAAGCTCTGTGTGTGTGTGTGTGTGTGTGTGTGTGTGTGTGTGTGTGTGTGTGTGTGTGTGTGTGTGTGTGTGTGTGTGTGTGTGTGTGTGTGTGTGTGTGTGTGTGTGTGTGTGTGTGTGTGTGTGTGTGTGTGTGTGTGTGTGTGTGTGTGTGTGTGTGTGTGTGTGTGTGTGTGTGTGTGTGTGTGTGTGTGTGTGTGTGTGTGTGTGTGTGTGTGTGTGTGTGTGTGTGTGTGTGTGTGTGTGTGTGTGTGTGTGTGTGTGTGTGTGTGTGTGTGTGTGTGTGTGTGTGTGTGTGTGTGTGTGTGTGTGTGTGTGTGTGTGTGTGTGTGTGTGTGTGTGTGTGTGTGTGTGTGTGTGTGTGTGTGTGTGTGTGTGTGTGTGTGTGTGTGTGTGTGTGTGTGTGTGTGTGTGTGTGTGTGTGTGTGTGTGTGTGTGTGTGTGTGTGTGTGTGTGTGTGTGTGTGTGTGTGTGTGTGTGTGTGTGTGTGTGTGTGTGTGTGTGTGTGTGTGTGTGTGTGTGTGTGTGTGTGTGTGTGTGTGTGTGTGTGTGTGTGTGTGTGTGTGTGTGTGTGTGTGTGTGTGTGTGTGTGTGTGTACATCTAAATTTGCTGAGTCATAGTAAGGCAGCTGTCAAAATGACATATTATACCATTACTCGCCACCCACACTGCCTGTCAACCTGTCAACACAAAAGGGGACCCATGTCTTCTTCCCCACAACCTCCTTCCTTTCCTTCATACCTACCTTCCTAGCTTCCTTTCTTCCTTCATTCCTTCCTTTCTTACATATTTCCTTCCTTCCTCTCATCTCTTCCTTCCTGCCTTCCTTTCTTCCTTCCTTTATTTCTTCCTTCCTTTCTTACTTCTTTTGTTCCTTCCTTCCTCTCATCTCTTCATTCCTTCCTTTCTCTCTTTCTTTCTTTTGTAATTCCTTCCTTCTTCCTTTCCTCCTTCCTTACTTCTTCTTTCCTTCCTTCCTCTCATCTCTTCTTTCCTTCCTTCCTTCCTCTCATCTCTTCTTTCCTTCCTTCCTTCCTCTCATCTCTTCTTTCCTTCCTTCCTTCCTTCCTCTCATCTCTTCCTTCCTTCCTTCCTTACTTTCTTTCTTCCTTCCTTCTGGTATCCTGGGCATTTCTTTCGGTCACAAACTCCTCAAAACCATGAAATTTATCTTCAGAGACACTTCCATCTGTGTTAGAGCTATCATTGAGGAAGAGAACAGTCCCAGATGCACCAAGGAGTCAGATAATTCCTACCTCTAGGCATGCTGAACAAGGACTACTGAAATGGCGTTCCCACAATGCACCACTGGCTGCCCGATTTTTTTATACTGCGCACACTGACCACACAGACCCATTCTCTCACATGTAGGCCTACCAGCTTTCTCCTGCTTGATTTGAGGCCGCTAGAATTTATGCGTCTTAATACGTCCGAAACATTGGCTTGTAAGACGTATATATACGACCGAAACAGTCAAAGGTTTAACAAAGAAAACTATAGAATAAGATATGAATGAACACTCAAATAAGTTACAAACTTTCAGGAAACTCTTATTCAATGAAAGAGTATTAAATAAGTGGAATGAACTACACAACAGCAGAAATTGAAGCATACAAAGGTTCAAACAAAAATTCCAATTGCACATACAGATGTGTATACTACATGCATATGCACATACAGCATATTTAAATGTACTTGGTGAAATAACCTACTTCAAACTCATGGTGATTCCAGGCTATAACCATCCCTCCTCTTACATCACGGTCTTCATTAAAAGCTCGCATTTCTGCTTCGAGTGCTACACGTAATTCTTCTCTAGTCTAAAGAAGAGAAAAAAAAAGATGTAAGAAATATGATTCTTTTGTCTATACAGTAAATGTTATCAGTTTATATTTTAAGCAGATTAATGCACCAATTCAATCTACTGGAAAGGAAATTTTAAAAAGAGTACGAGAAAAATAATATAAAAAGCACATAGTAATAGAGGAGAAATAAAAGCAGGCTTTAAGTAATACAAAGGATGAGTTGGCTCACTTGCAGTTTTGCTAAAATTCCATTTTGGGTAGTGCAAACTTTTTTTTTCTGATTTACATAGTTGTGGGATGAACAGAAAATTATTCTTGATATGGTGATTCATGCCACAAACTGTATAGACTGAAGCTATGTAGCAGTTCATGTGGATAACTCAAAATGAATAAATATTCCATACAAATCTACTACCTTCATGCCATTAAGGAGCATGAAGCATTTTTGTTCTCCTAACTGTATAGTATAATCTAATTATGTAACAACTATTTTTAACTTAATGAGTAAAGTCAATAATCAAGTCATGAAGTATTCAGTACTACCACATTTTGTAACCAAGTCTTTTAACAGTCTATTCTAAAAGGCTTGACCACTGAGGTTTTTCTACACAATAACATATGAATCTCTAAATTTCCAACAGATCATTGAAAAATCTGAGTTACTTTGTAATTCCATATTAGATTTGGAAGAGAATGATCTTGATTGAACTTGAAATAAAAGAGAGGCCAATTAGCAGTTGCTTTGAGTTTCTCTCTTCTTTTCCGTAGCACCAAAGGTCGTTCACGAAATTTCTCTTCAGCTGACTTCTCTCTCTTCATACGAGACCGCCAATGTTGCAAAGCAAACTGAAAATTTTAAATGAGTTAGCTACAACAGGTTAATATTTGTAAATCATTAAATTAAGATATGGGTAGTAGTTTGTTGGATTATGTATTGGTGGATAAAAGGTTGATGAGTAGGCTTCAGGATGTACATGTTTATAGAGGGGCAACGGATATATCAGATCATTATTTGGTTGTAGCTACAGTTAGAGTAAAAGGTAGATGGGACAAAAGGAAAATGGCAACAGCAAGTAAGAGAGAGGTAAAAGTGTATAAACTAAGGAAGGAGGAAGTTAGGGTGAGATATAAGCAACTATTGGCAGAAAGGTGGGCTAGTGCAAGTAGGAGTAGTGGGGGGGGTTGAAGAGAGTTGGGATAGTTTTAAAAATGCAGTATTAGAATGTGGGGCAGAAGTTTGTGGTTATAGGAGGGTGGGTGCAGGAGGAAAGAGGAGTGAGTGGTGGAATGAAGAAGTAAAGGGTGTGATAAAAGAGAAAAAGGTAGCTTATGAGAGGTTTTACAAAACAGAAGTGTTAGTAGAAGAGCAGAGTATATGGAGAGTAAAGAAAGGTGAAGAGAGTGGTGAGAGAGTGCAAAAGAAGAGCGGATGAAAGAATGGGAGAGGATCTGTCAAGAAATTTTGCTGAAAACAAGAAAAATTTTGGAGTGAGATAAACAAGGTAAGAAAGCCTAGGGAACGAATGGATTTGTCAGTTAAAAACAGAGTAGGGAGTTAGTAGATGGGGAGCTGGAGGTATTGGGTAGATGGCGGGAATATTTTGAGGAACTTTTAAATGTCGATGAAAAGAGGGAGGCGATAATTTCATGTACTGGCCAGGGAGGTACAACATCGTTTAGGAGTGAAGAAGAGCAGGATGTGAGTGTGGGGAGGTGCGTGAGGCATTACGTAGAATGAAAGGGGTAAAGCAGCTGGAATTGACGGAATCATGACAGAAATGTTAAAAGCAGGGGGATATAGTGCTGGAGTGGTTGGTATTTTTGTTTAATAAATGTATGAAAGAGGGGAAGGTACCTAGGGATTGGCAGCAGCATGTATAGTTCCATTATATAAAGGGAAGGGGATAAAGAGAGTGTAAAAATTATAGGGGAATAAGTTTACTGAGTATACCAGGTAAAGTGTATGGCAGGGTTATTATTGAAAGAATTAGAGGTAAGACAGAGAGTAGGATTGCAGATGAGCAAGGAGGCTTTAGAGTGGGTAGGGGATGTGTAGATCAAGTGTTTACAGTGAAGCATATATGTGAACAGTATTTAGATAAAGGTAGAGAAGTTTTTATTGCATTTATGGATTTAGAAAAGGCATATGATAGAGTGGATAGGGGAGCAATGTGGCAAATGTTGCAAGTGTATGGAATAGGTAGTAAGTTACTGAAGGCTGTAAAGAGTTTTATGAGGATAGTGAGGCTCAGGTTAGGTGTGTAGGAGAGAGGAGATTACTTCGGTAAAAGTAGGTCTTAGACAGGGTTGTGTAATGTCACCATGGTTGTTTAATATATTTATAGATGGGGTTGTAAAGAAGTAAATGCTAGGGTGTTGGGAGAGGGGTGGGATTAAATTATGGAGAATTAAATGCAAAATGGGAGTTGACACAGTTACTTTTTGCTGATGATACTGTGCTTATGGGAGATTCTAAAGAAAAGTTGCAAAGGTTAGTGGACGAGTTTGGGAGAGTGTGTAAAGGTAGAAAGTTAAAAGTGAACATAGATAAGAGTAAGGTGATGAGGGTATCAAACGATTTAAATAAAGAAAAATTGGATATCACATTGGAGAGAGGGATTATGGAA
Organism: Cherax destructor; assembly: GCA_009830355.1. Classification (NCBI taxonomy): domain Eukaryota; kingdom Metazoa; phylum Arthropoda; class Malacostraca; order Decapoda; family Parastacidae; genus Cherax; species Cherax destructor. The sequence goes on along the minus strand of WNWK01007085.1, from coordinate 51,356 downwards.
GAAGTAAATGTTTTCAGATATTTGGGAGTTGATGTGTCAGCAGATGGGTTTATGAAGGATGAGGTTAACCATAGAATTGATGAAGGAAAAAAGGTGAGTGGTGCATTGAGGTATCTGTGGAGACAAAAACGTTATCCATGGAGGCAAAGAAGGGAATGTACGAAAGTATAGTGGTACCAACACTCTTATATGGGTGTGAAGCATGGGTTGCAAATGCTGCAGCGAGGAGGAGGCTGGAGGCAGTGGAGATGTCCTGTCTAAGGGCAATGTGTGGTGTAAATATTATGCAGAAAATTCGGAATGTGGAAATTAGGAGAAGGTGTGGAGTTACTAAAAGTATTTGTCAGAGGGCTGAAGAGGGTTGTTGAGGTGGTTTGGTCATTTAGAGAGAATGGATCAAAGTAGAATGACTTGGAGAGCGTATAAATCTGTAGGGGAAGGAAGGCGGGGTAGGGGTCGTCCTAGAAAGGTTGGAGGGAAGGGGTAAAGGAGGTTTTGTGGGCGAGGGCTTGGACTTCCAGCAAGCATGTGTGGCGTGTTAGATAGGAGTGAATGGAGACGAATGGTTTTGGGACATGACGATCTGTTGGAGTGTGAGCAGGGTAACATTGTGTGAAGGGATTCAGGGAAACCAGTTAATTGATTTAGTTGGACTTGAGTCCTGGAAATGGGAAGTACAATGCCTGCACTTTAAAGGAGGGGTCTGAGATAGTGACAGCTGGGAGGGACTTTTCTCAGCTGTAGTATTTGAGCTTCTCTGCAAAGACAGTGATTATGTATGAGTGTGGTGAAAGTGTTGAATGATGATGAAAGTTTTTTCTTTTTGGGGATTTTCTTTCTTTTTGGGTCACCCTGCCTCGGTGGGAGACGGCCGACTTGTTGAAAAAAAAAAAAAAAAAAAAAATGGGTAAAAAAAAAAAAAAGCATGACTGAAGAAATGCTTAGTGAATAATGAAACAAGCTTAAAATGCAGTACAAATATATAAAATATTAATTTTTTAGAATTTTGCTGGGTACAGGAAATTGGAAAATAAATAGGAATAAAGTGATGGGGAGAGAATAGTTGATGGAATTAAAGATGCATTTTTTAGGTGGAATGGTTAGGAGAAAATGTTTGTGGAAAGTATGAGCACAAGAGGTTTCAGAGATCAGAGGAACAAAAGCTGGAAGATTTCAAGAGTAACAGGAAGTTGAGGATGTGGAAGTGTATCTTAGAAACATGTCAACAGATGATGATGAAGGATGAAGAAGTGTATGTATGATGAAACTGTCTCTAGTAAAGAATATGAAGGTTGAAGGGGTATATGTATATTGGGAATGTCTCTAGGAGACATTATGTATACAGACAATCTAGTGAGGGGGAATGTATATACAAAAGAGGTCTTTACGAATGATTTATAAAATATAAAATGAACCTAGTGATTATAAAAAAAAGATCTGGTGATTTCTTGCTCGAGTCATTATTGTGGAAAGAAAGCATAATGAGTATAAACTGTACTTTGTAGTCATAAAACAATGAGCAGTACCATGCTATACTGAGGGACAAGGCAAATATCTAAAAGTATATTTAGAGAAAGAAGTGTTCAGTAAATCACTCACTGCAAGTAATTATTAAAACTTTCAAAATACAGAGTCTGAATATGAAATTGGAAGCAATACATTATAGTCTTTTAGCTTAATACATATTATATTTAAGGAATGCCTAAATTATTTCTAAACAATCAATAACTTTGAGCACAATACAGTAAATATTAAAATAAAGTATTAGGTATTTTTTGTGATGCATGAATCTATTTCCCTTTTTAAAAGCTTTTCTTCATAAGAAAAAATAACTATATGTATATTACATACAATATAATAAAGAAATGAGATTTCCAAAAGCCATGGAATTTTTAGATCTCTAACATAAAATATATAGAGCATGTTTAACAAATGAACAACATACAGGTGTAAACCTTTACTACTTGCATATAAAAGTTTGAAAATAATATCATAACACTATTCGAAGAATAACTTTAAAGACTCCTTCACAAGACATAACATGTTAGTTTGCTAGATTTAAGGCCTATCAACTTACAAGTGTCATTAAGGCTGTAATTTCCCTATACTTCTTCTTTCAACAAATCGGCCGTTTCCCACCAAGGCTCAAAGAGAAAAACAAAAGGTTCTCTTTTTAACTTTAGTAATGATCTCGGCATTTTAGTTGACTCTTACGACACGCATGGCTTACAGAGGAAGAATTCTGTTCCACTACCCCATGGATATAAGAGGAAAGAAAAACAAGAACTAGTAAGAAAATAGAAAAAAACCCAGAGGGGTGTGTATATATATATGCTTGTACATGAATGTGTAGTGTGACCTAAGTGTAAGTAGAAGTAACAAAACATACCTGAAATCTTGCATGTTTCTTTCTTTCTTTCAACACGTCGGCCGTTTCCCACCGAGGCAGGGTGGCCCAAAAGGAAAAACGAAAGTTTCTCCTTTTACATATAGTAATATATTCAGGAGAAGGGGTTACTAGCCCCTTGCTCCCGGCATTTTAGTCGCCTCTTACGACACGCATGGCTTATGGAGGAAGAATTCTGTTCCACTTCCCCATGGAGAGAGGAAATAAGAACAAGAACTAGTAAAAAATAGAAGAAAACCCAGAGGTGTGTGTATATACAGTGGAACCCCGGAGTTCGTTATTAATTTGTTTCAGAATGCTGCTCAAGTGCCGTTACCGAATGAATTTGTTCCCATAAGGAATAATGTAAATTAGATTAGTCCTTTTAGTCCCCCAAAAATACACTTACAAAAGCACAATACAGCAAATTTTGTTGAAAATAAGAAAAAGTTTTGGAATGAGATTAATAAGTTGAGGAAGCCTAGAGAACAAATGGATTTGACAGTTAAAAATAGGAGAGGAGAGTTATTAAATGGAGAGTTAGAGGTATCGGGAAGATGGAGAGAATATTTTGAGGATTTGTTAAATGTTGATGAAGACAGGGAAGCTGTGATTTCGTGTGTAGGGCAAGGAGGAATAACATCTTGTAGGAGTGTGGAAGATCCAGTTGTGGGTGTAGGGGAAGTTCGTGAGGCAGTGGGTAGAATGAAAGGGGGTAAGGCAGCTGGGATTGATGGGATAAAGATAGAAATGTTAAAAGCAGGTGGGGATATAATTTTGGAGTGGTTGGTGCTATTATTTAATAAATGTATGGAAGAGGGTAAGGTACCTAGGGATTGGCAGAGAGCGTGTATTGTTCCTTTGTATAAAGGCAAAGGGACAAAAGAGAGTGCAAAAATTATAGGGGAATAAGTCTGTTGAGTGTACCTGGTAAAGTGTATGGTAGAGTTATTATTGAAAGAATTAAGAGTAAAACAGAAAGCAGGATAGCAGATGAACAAGGGGGCTTTAGGAAAGGTAGGGGGTGTGTAGACCAAGTGTTTACAGTGAAACATATAGGTGAACAGTATTTGGATAAGGGTAAAGATGTTTTTGTGGCATTTATGGATTTGGAAAAGGCGTATGATAGGGTAGATAGGGGGGCAATGTGGCAGATGTTGCAGGTGTATGGAATAGGAGGAAGGTTACTGAAAGCAGTGAAGAGTTTTTATGAGGATAGTGAGGCTCAGGTTAGAGTGTGTAGGAGAGAAGGGACTATTTCCCAGTAAAAGTGGGCCTTAGACAAGGATGTGTGATGTCACCGTGGTTGTTCAATATATTTATAGATGGGGTTGTAAGAGAAGTGAATGCGAGGGTCTTGGCAAGAGGTGTTGGGCTAAAAGATAAAGAAGCAAATACAAAGTGGAGTTGTCACAGTTGCTTTTTGCTGATGACACTGTGCTTTTGGGAGATTCTGAAGAGAAGCTGCAGAGGTTGGTGGATGAATTTGGTAGGGTGTGTAAAAGAAGAAAATTGAAAGTGAATATAGGAAAGAGTAAGGTGATGAGGATAACAAAAAGAATAGGTGACGAAAGATTGATATCAGATTGGAGGAGAGAGTATGGAGGAGGTGAATGTATTCAGATATTTGGGAGTGGACATGTCGCGGATGGGTCTATGAAGGATGAGGTGAATCATAGAATTGATGAGGGGAAAAGGGTGAGTGGAGCACTTGGAGTCTGTGGAGACAAAGAACCTTGTCCATGGAAGTAAAGAGGGAATGTATGAGAGTATAGTTATACCAACGCTCTTATATGGGTGTGAAGCATGGGTGATGAATGTTGCAACGAGGAGAAGGCTGGAGGCAGTGGAGATGTCATGTCTGAGGTCAATGTGTGGTGTGAATATAATGCAGAGAATTCGGAGTTTGGAAATTAGGAGGAGGTGCGGATTACCAAAACGATTGTCCAGAGAGCTGAGGAGGGGTTGTTGAGGTGGTTTGGACATGTAGAGAGAATGGAACGAGACAGAGTGACTTCGAGAGTGTATAAATCTGTAGTGGAGGGAAGGCGGGTAGGGGTCGGCCTAGGAAAGGTTGGAGGGAGGGGTAAAGGAAGTTTTGTGTGCGAGGGCTTGGACTTCCAGCAAGCATGTGTGAGCGTATTTGATAGGAGTGAATGGAGGCATATGGTTTTTAATACTTGACGTGCTGTTGGAGTGTGAGCAAAGTAACATTTATGAAGGGATTCAGGGAAACCGGCAGGCCGGACTTGAGTTCTGGAGATGGGAAGTACAGTGCCGGCACTCTTAAGGAGGGGTGTTAATGTTGCAGTTTTATAACTGTAGTGTAAAGCACCCTTCTGGCAAGACAGTGATGGAGTGAATGATGATGAAAGTTTTTCTTTTTCGGGCCACCCTGCCTTGGTGGGAATCGGCCGATGTGTTAATAAAAAAAAAAAAAAAAGCACTTACAAAAATACACTTACATAATTGTTCGAGTTTGGAGTAGTACGAACTCCGGGGGTCCACTGTATATGCTTGTACAGTGGACCCCCGAGTTTCGTAAACCCCGGAAATCGTACAATTATGTAAGTATAATATTGTAAGTGCTTGTGGAAGTGTATTTTTGGGGGTCTGAAATAGACTAACCTACATGACATTTTTCCTTAAGGGAGTAAATTCGTTCGGTAATGGCGCTTGAGCAGACTTCAGGAGTAAAGTTTTTACGAAACTCGGGGGTCCACTGTACATGAAAGTGTAGTGTGATTTAAGTGTAAGTAGAAGCAGCAAGATGTACCTGAAATCTTGCATGTTTGTGAGACAGAAAAAAAGACACCAGCAATCCTACCATCATGTAAAACAATTACAGGCTATTGTTTTACACTCACTTGGCAGGATGGTAGTACGTCCCTGGGCGGTTGCTGTCTACCAACCTACTACCTAGGATTTCCCTATACACTAACATCAAAACTTTAATCCCTTACATAGGGGCCAAGTAAACTTTCATGGCAAATACACCAATATAGTATATATCTTTCTTCTTCTTTCAACACGTCAGCCACTTCCCACCGAGGCAGGGTGGCACAAAAAGAAAAATGAAAGTTTCTCCTTTTCTTTCTTTCTTTCAACACGTCAGCCGTTTCCCACCGAGGCAGGGTGGCCCAAAAGGAAAAACGAAAGTTTCTCCTTTTACATTTAGTAATTTATTCAGGAGAAGGGGTTACTAGCCCCTTGCTCCCAGCATTTTAGTCGCCTCTTACGGAGGAAAAATTCTGTTCCACTTCCCCATGGAGAGAGGAAATAAGAACAAGAACTTGTAAGAAAATAGAAGAAAACCCAGAGGGGTGTGTATATATATGCTTGTAGTACATGAATGTGTAGTGTGACCTAAGTGTAAGTTGAAGTAGCAAGATGTACATGAAATTTTGCATGTTTATGAGACAGAAAAAAAAGACACCAGCAATCCTACCATCATGTAAATCAATTACATAGATAAGAGTAAGGTGATGAGGGTATCAAACGATTTAAATAAAGAAAAATTGGATATCACATTGGAGAGAGGGATTATGGAAGAAGTAAATGTTTTCAGATATTTGGGAGTTGACTTGTCAGCAGATGGATTTATGAAGGATGAGGTTAACCATAGAATTGATGAAGGAAAAAAGGTGAGTGGTGCATTGAGGTATCTGTGGAGACAAAAAATGTTATCCATGGAGGCAAAGAAGGGAATGTACAAAAGTATAGTGGTATCAACACTCTTTTATGGGTGTGAAGCATGGGTTGCAAATGCTGCAGCGAGGAGGCGTCTAGAGGCAGTGGAGATGTCCTGTCTAAGGGCAATGTGTGGTGTAAATATTATGCAGAAAATTCGGAGTGTTGAAATTAGGAGGAGGTGTGGAGTTACTAAAAGTATTTGTCAGGGGGCTGAAGAGGGGTTCTTGAGGTGGTTTGGTCATGTAGAGAGAATGGATCAAAGTAGAATTACTTGGAGAGCGTATAAATCTGTAGGGGAAGGAAGGCGGGGTACGGGTCGTCCTTGAAAAGGTTGGAGGGAGGGGGTAAAGGAGGTTTTGTGGGTGAGGGGCTTGGACTTCCAGCAAGCATGTGTGAGCGTGTTAGATAGGAGTGAATGGAGACGAATGGTTTTTGGGACCTGACGAGCTGTTGGAGTGTGAGCAGGGTAACATTTTGTGAAGGGATTCAGGGAAACCAGTTAATTGATTTAGTTGGACTTGAGTCCTGGAAATGGGAAGTACAATGCCTGCACTTTAAAGGAGGGGTCTGGGATAGTGACAGCTGGGACTATTCTCAGCTGTCGTATCTGAGCGCCTCTGCAAAGACAGTGATTATGTATGAGTGTGGTGAAAGTGTTGAATGATGATGAAAGTATTTCCTTTTCGGGAATTTTCTTTCTTTTTGGGTCACCCTGCCTTGGTGGGAGACGGCCGACTTGTTGAAAACAAAAAAAAAATATACATACATGTCTTGGTGTAACAAGAATAATGTAATTTGTCACTTTTAATGTCCTGAACATAATATTCTATGACATACCATAAACTTTCAGCAAATGCAACCAATAATGATACACACATAAAAGCTTAAAACATGCACTATAGTAAAGTCAGGCTATATCCTGAAGAGATATATACAGATATGCTACAGTAATTTAATATACAGTGAAATACTGACACAATAATAAGAGAGCACATAGTTTCAAAATAAAAAAATAAAATAAAAATTTAGTGAGAATTGTTGAAATCCTTATTACTTTTCTGATCATCTAACATTAATAACATGGTTGTAATTGAAGAGTATGCTTATCAAATCAGTGTTTCAGTAATCAATCAATACAAAAGGAAAAGTCATAAGCAGCAACATTCAAGAAGGGTATTTCACACAATGGCAGATTTATATGTTAAAATAGCAACACTTAGTAACAATTACCATGTCCAACCACTTACTAAAACTTGCAAAGCACTGCAGTACCAAAATGTATACGTATTGCAATAACTGAAACTAATTGTGTTAGTATACATGCTAGAAACTTACCCAATCCTGGCAAAGCAAAAAAGAGGAAAGTGAGAGTGACAACACACAAAGCAAAGAATTTAACGAGCTTATAAAGTATGAGAGTGAAAAATAAAAAGACATTAATTTGTACTGAATTAAATTTTTTACTAAACAGTGAATGACAGTAATTAATCTAACACATTGATTATATGACCAAAAAATGCAACAGCAATCCAAGAAGGGGTTTTCCAAAAAATTCTGTCTCTGCGTTATGTTTTCTAAAGTGTAACAGATACAAGTACACTTAATAATTGATAAATTACAAAAATCTCCTAACCATGATTTCTATGATGATCAACTGATAAGGTTGTTAATGATGATTGTCTCAGAATAGTCTCAGAACTGCATCAGTTAGAACTTTAACTTCATGGTTTTATGCTGCTGCAAGCATTACATTTATGTAGGTATCAGAGTGGGTGCACACACCTGTAACAAGTGTGACCAGTATGGGTGAGCACATCTGTGTACCTGGAGTGCACAAGCACAGTATATTGTGCAACATATACACAAAATGACAATCGGCCTTACAAAGATTTTGATTCGAGATAAAAGAGAACATATATAGAAAACAAAAGGGAAGAATGAGGTGTAACAGAATAGTGAAATCTTTTCCCCCAGTAAAACATTTAGAAGCAACTTTGTTTACATTCATTACCATTATTCTCTCAGATGTTGATATATAACTAATGTTCTCTTAATTTGTACATTTTATCCAGACTTTTAGCAGACTCTACACAGGTGTTAAAGATTAGATAGAACTGGATTCAATCACCTGAGTCAGGAGCTGGAGCTTATTCAATCCTATTCTTGGAAACTCAACTTGGTAATTACAGTGTAAATAAGAACAATATTTCTAATATGCACTGTTTGACTTTAATACCAATAATGAGAGCAATAAATCTGATAAACAGCAAGAAGATAAAAAGCTAATTCTTTTATCTTATACAGACAGAAAGGAAGAATGACATCTCATTCTACAGTATTCATATTAGAATGCATTAATGAACTCCGAGAAACCTGACAATTTATTGCTCATTTACAAATAATATTTTCTTTCTATACACAAGATGTGCTCTTTTATCTTTTAAAATAGTTAATCTTACAAGTAATTAGATCTAGTAATAGGCCACAAGTATAGTTAAAGCCTATTTAAAATGTAATCCAAGCTTTTATATTAATATGAACATAACTCCACATCAGTGACAGGAGAAAAAAAAACTTGCCATAAATTTAAGATAAAATATTTAGGATGTTGTAGCGAGAAGGAGGCTGGAGGCAGTGGAGATTAGTGTTTAAGGGCAATGTGTGGTATAAATATTATGAAGAGAATTCGTAGTGTGGAAATCAGGAGATGTGGAGTTACTAAAAGTATTATTCAGAGGGGTGAGGAGGGATTGTTGAGGTGGTTTGGTCATTTCAAGAGGATGGAGCAAAATCTATCAAATATTATGTACATAGTCCATAAGTTTTTAGAATAAGCTGCCCGTTATGCCCTGGCATGTCAGTGGCTCTCCTTGCACTTCTATGTAAATCTCTATGTAAAATTGCAATGAAATAAATGCGAGGGTCTTGGCAAGAGGTGTTGGGCTAAAAGATAAAGAAGCAAATACAAAGTGGGAGTTGTCACAGTTGCTTTTTGCTGATGACACTGTGCTTTTGGGAGATTCTGAAGAGAAGCTGCAGAGGTTGGTGGATGAATTTGGTAGGGTGTGTAAAAGAAGAAAATTGAAAGTGAATATAGGAAAGAGTAAGGTGATGAGGATAACAAAAAGAATAGGTGACGAAAGATTGGATATCAGATTGGAGGGAGAGAGTATGGAGGAGGTGAATGTATTCAGATATTTGGGAGTGGACATGTCGGCGGATGGGTCTATGAAGGATGAGGTGAATCATAGAATTGATGAGGGGAAAAGGGTGAGTGGAGCACTTCGGAGTCTGTGGAGACAAAGAACCTTGTCCATGGAAGTAAAGAGGGAATGTATGAGAGTATAGTTATACCAACGCTCTTATATGGGTGTGAAGCATGGGTGATGAATGTTGCAACGAGGAGAAGGCTGGAGGCAGTGGAGATGTCATGTCTGAGGTCAATGTGTGGTGTGAATATAATGCAGAGAATTCGGAGTTTGGAAATTAGGAGGAGGTGCGGGATTACCAAAACGATTGTTCAGAGAGCTGAGGAGGGTTGTTGAGGTGGTTTGGACATGTAGAGAGAATGGAACGAGACAGAGTGACTTCGAGAGTGTATAAATCTGTAGTGGAGGGAAGGCGGGGTAGGGGTCGGCCTAGGAAAGGTTGGAGGGAGGGTAAAGGAAGTTTTGTGTGCGAGGGGCTTGGACTTCCAGCAAGCATGTGTGAGCGTATTTGATAGGAGTGAATGGAGGCATAGGGTTTTTTAATACTTGACGTGCTGTTGGAGTGTGAGCAAAGTAACATTTATGAAGGGATTCAGGAAACCGGCAGGCCGGACTTGAGTTCTGGAGATGGGAAGTACAGTGCCGGCACTCTGAAGGAGGGGTGTTAATGTTGCAGTTTTATAACTGTAGTGTAAAGCACCCTTCTGGCAAGACAGTGATGGAGTGAATGATGATGAAAGTTTTTCTTTTTCGGGCCACCCTGCCTTGGTGGGAATCGGCCGATGTGTTAAAAAAAAAAAAAAAAAAAAAAAAAATTATTATTATAAATATGTAGTGGAGGGAAGGAGGGGTAGGGGTCATCCTAGGAAAGGATGGAGGGAGGGGGTAAAAGAGGTTTTTGTGTGCAAGGGGCCTGGACATACAGCAGGCATGTGTGTGTCAGATAGGAGTGAATGGAGAAGAATGGTTTTTTTAACTTGACGAGCTGCTGGAGTGTGACTAGGGTAATACTTTGTGAAGGGATTCAGGGAAACCGGTTAGTCGGACTTGAGTCCTGGAGGTGGGAAGTACAATGCCTTGACTTTTAAAGAAGGGGTTTGGGATATTGGTTGTTTGGAATGACATCTGAACTGTCATATCTGCATGCCTCTGTAAAGGCAGTGATAATGTGTGAATAATGCTGAAAGTGTTTGTTTCTTTTTTAGGTCACCATACCTTGGTGGAGATGGCCAAAATGTCAAAAAAAGAAAAATTAGAAAATCAATTCATTGATTCAAGATTTCACAATAAGATGAGTTTTGAAACAATGAGCACTTCTTATTTGTCTTTCTAAGACATTAATTGGATTATTTGTCTTGTTCCAGTCTTTACCTGTCATTTAATATAAAAAAAAAAATTTTTGCCAAAAATATGAGATCAGACGTTTGCCCATCTCAACAAAGTTTATGTTACTACTGTATTTATTTTCTATTTTCATATTTACAAGTAGTATTAACACTTCCCAAAATACTGTGCATACTCAGCCTACTGGGCAGGGTGACCCAAAGAAAGAAACACTTTTACCATCATTCACACATAATCACTGACTTTGCAGAAGCATGCAGGTATGACTCATATTGCATTTTTATGATTATCATCATCACCATAATCATTACATTATTAATATTATTTTTATTATTATTATTATACTAGTAACATCCCTTCCAAGTACAATGTGAAGATATTTCTCTCAATGTTAAACCTAAACTTAAGAAGAAAACGCTTTTCCTTCATCAACAATTTATTTTTTGCAGCATAGTCTTACCTGGGAAGAATTGGGCAATGTGTTAGAACTACAAAAAAAAAAAGAAGCCTGCCCATCAATACTACAATAGAATTTACCTACAGACAAATAGAAACTTAATTTAATTGTTAGTCAGTTTTTAATAAATGAAGCAGTAAGTGATACATTGAAAGAGAGGAAGGGCACTCCAATATATAGTCTTAGAGAACATAAGATGATTCTAAACCCATAAAGAAACAAAACAATGGACCTCAGAATGGACTTTTGCAATGGTTCAATAAGCTTCAGTTGTTTGGTGTAACGAATGCAACTAACAAGTGTTCAACACAAGAGACAGGATCTACGGGTACATGACTTACAGGGACTGAAGATCAGATGTGAACACAATGCTTCACTGAGTGAAATATTTACAGGACTTGTGAAAACTTGCAGATATAATAAACTAATAGTTTAAGTAATAGATTCACCCACCAAATAAAAGCAGAGGTTAATTTTCTTTCTTTAAAATTTCAAATTGCTTTCCCCAAATAAAAAATGATTACCGTATATACTCGAGTATAATCTACAGCGTGTGAAAGTTGACCCCTGACTTTTTACCTAAAAAAAAAAATTTTTTTTTACATATCTCAAAAATAATTCTACCCTGGTACTTTAAACATAAAAATAGAGCTGAAAACTTCTCAACATTTGTGAAAAAATAAATAAGAGATTCAGCCTATATACTTAATAAACATAAGAATAAAGGAGCACTGCAGCAAACATATTGGCCCATGTAATAATATTGGTAGAATTACCGACAATATTTAAGAAAAGGACACAAATGCAACTAATGTGACAAACTACCCTTTCTAGACGTCCTCATCCACAACCTAAAATTTCAAGTTTACCGGAAACCTACAAATAAAAATGATCTCACACTTCTATTCCAGTCAAGATACTAAGACCAAAAGAGGCATCATCATCGGATTCTTCCTAAGAGCTTACCGAATTTGTAGTCCTGAGTTTCTTGACGAGAATGTACATACATTCACCAAACCTTCACTGATTTACATTTTCCCTCCTTTTTCATCAAAGATTGCAGAGAAAGAGCTCTTCAGATCATTAATTCTCCACGCGTCAACACCACTCCAAACAAAGTTATAGTTCTTCCCAACAGCCAGGTTGCATCCAACATTTCTAAAGTATTTGCACAAGCTAACACTAGAGTCGCCATTGCTTCCAGTACTTCTATTAAGAATCTAACCAGGACTAAATCAAGCACCATGAACCAGTCAACGCAGGGGTCTACACTATACCCTGTGGAGGCTGCGACAGAATTTATGTAGGAGAAACAGCAAGAAACCTCGAAACACGCATCAATGAACACATTAATGCATGCAGAAACGATAACCTGAACAACGCCTGCGTACAACACCGAAATTCCAACAATCATCTCATGAAATTCAAAGACGCCCGACTAGTAATCAAAGAAACTAATTTCCGTAGACGCAAATGCCTTGAATCAGCACTTATCTCTGTTTCTAACACAATTAAACAAAACAAAGGCAGCTTCACCATCTCTGAAGTCTTAGCAAGAATCCTCCTGAAAACAGTTAACCATACCATCACATAGTCTCTCCTGCTAATTCAACACAAGCACATCGTAGATGTGGAACACTCCTACAGGCCTTCTATATTTCAACCTCCAGCATAAAATATTTGTCTAACCTATTGTTATACTACCCAAGTATTTGTTTTATCACCTTTTACTCATGTGCATATTGATTGTTCTACCTTATTGTATTACTACTACTACTACTACTACTACTACTTATCACTACTACCTCGACCACCACTAGTATTTCACCTCACTTTGAGAGTATATAATAGCCCACTGTGTCCATGTAACGCTTGTAACGGCTTGAGAAAGCTCCTGGAGAGCGAAACGTTGCCACAATAAAATGTCACATTAGTTGCATTTGTGTCCTTTTACTTAACATATTGGCCCATGCTAGGCAAGGCCTTCTCACATTCAACCATTATCTAAGAATAAATGGGAACTGCAGCAAGCAGGTCCTACTCATTTCCAACACCTTTGTTTAGCAGAGGCTAGTTTTGAACATCAAAGTTGCAAAACAATGTTTTAGTTCACTTTTGCTGGATATTTAAACTTCAATAACAAATACAAGACAGAAACTAAATAACGGTGGGACAGATTCTGATTGTCAGGGGAAATCTCAAGGAGGATACAGACTGGAGATTTTGGTACCTTCAGTTGTGGTACTGTCAGTTTGCAGCCTGTTGGATTAGTAAAGGATCTGGGTCTATCTGGATTTTCCATTGTCATTTGTTAGATACATTAATCAAAGTATTAAATCTTGCAATTTGCATATTTGTACTCTCTATGCAGTCCAAAAATATGTATCTTGAAATGCAAAGTATCTTGGTCCTTGTCCACACATTTATTTCCTTTTAAACTGATTTTGCAATTGTTTGTTTGTGCATTTGCCTAATTAGTTGCTTAAAAGCCCTCAGTCTGAGCTGAATCAAGCAGCTAGATTGGTATTTTTGATCCCATCTGGAGTTCCCACTATTTCCAACCTGAATGACCTGCATTAGTTTCCTATTATGGCAAGAGATGAATTTAAACCCTTTCTATTAACATTTAAAGCTATGAAGTTTAATGAACCCAAGTACACTACATGTATCTTCCTGATATACTTGTACATTTTACATTGGTAAAGTTTCTATGAGTTGCTGTGGACCTTTTCAGACTGACTTGATTTTGTGCTGTTGGGTAGAAATTAACTGCAGGAAAAGCCTTTTCTTATGTAGCTTTTAGGTTGTATAACAGGTTACCAGTGTCTCTTTTTAAGATTCAGAAATCTTTTTATGCTTTCAGGCTCAGTTGAAAGCACATCTCTTTTCTAGAGCTTATGATACTGATGGTCATACTGTCACTCGAATATAAAGTTTAGTACACATATTCATTTTAATCGCTGTCATTGTATTAGGAGATAGGCAGGTGACACCCTCTTTCTCCTCTTCCCATGTAATTACTATACCTACAGCACTCTTCCTTCATCATAATAAACCAAAGAATAATAGTGTACAGTGGTACCTCTACTTACGAGCAGCTCCCAACTCGAACAATTATGTAAGTGTATTTTTGTAGGTGCTTTTGTAAGTGTATTTTTGGGGGTCTGAAATGGATTAACCTAATTTTCATTATTTCTTATGGGAACAAATTCGTTCGGTATCGGCACTTGAATAGCCGTCTGGAACGAATTAAGCTCGTATGTAGAGGTACCACTGTATTTGTTTTCATCATCCTATGCAAACTATTATTTTCATCTCACATCAATCAGCTGAAAAGAGAAAATCTTGGTTAATCTTGAGGGAGGGAACAGTGGCAAATCTGGCAACTCTGCAGTGACCAACGGTGACAAACAAACAGGGAAGAGGTTGATCTTCAGTGTGAGTGGAGTGTGAACATCTCACTCTTCTCTACCCTGAGCATCACCAATGAATTCCCCCATTCACTCCCTGGGATGCTTGTTCTCATATACTGCCCACTGGACAACTGATTGGGGCACCATACATCAGCTCTTTGTTTCTGCTCTGTGGATTTCTATGGCCTTGGGGGAATTTGGTTGCTGATCCAGTGCTGACTCAATATGCAATAGTAACTGCATAAAACCACTAAATATTTTTTTTACATTATTATTGGACATTAGTAAATTTATTTGCATTTTTAAGATGGGTTAAGGTTACTTATGTGGTTTTGCACTTGATGCACCAAACAAGTAAGAATCTAGTGCATGGCAGACCCTCAAATATATAAGAATTTCATCCTCTCAAAAAGTACTATTATTCATGAATAGACCAACCACCTACTTTATGCTTAAAAACTTGGTCTTTACACTTTGACCTATACTCGAGTATATACGGTAGTCTATTACTGGATGAGTCACAAGTGCCTTCACCACAACACAGCAAAAGCTAATTCCAGTTACGATTTCTAGTGCATAGCAAACTTGACTGTGTTTAAGAAACACCAGTCAAGTGCAAGTGTTACAGGTAATGATTTGCTCTGTAAAGTACATTTGCAGTACCTTAAAGACAAGTAGTCTTCAGTGAGCAAATACTGTGTGCTCTGAAGGATAGGCTCTGCAAAAGCTTTCACAGAACAAAACACTGGCTCTGCAAAGAACTTTTGATGGGCCTGGAACAGCTCTTCCTTAAGTGAAACACTGCTTAGCAAAAAGCTTCTGCAGAACCTGAAACAGCTTGTCACTAAGTGACACACTATCTGCTTTGCCAAGTCCTTCAGCAAGACCTGAAGCAGTGTCACTGGAGTGAAGAGCTTCTGCAGAACCCAAAGATCGTTCCTGAGCAAAATGTTTATTACTGTATAGATAATGTTTTATTCGATGAAGAGATTCTATAGGGTTTGCAAGAGCTCTTCACTGAATAAAACACTACCTGTAATATAGTCATGCTCCTGACTGGCATTTCCTGCAACACACTTTTCTTTCAACATCTCCTGCCCTTCGTCCACTCTTGACTTGGTTGCAACATGTACTTACGTCTACGTGTTTTTCCAGGTATGCCTCATAGTAAGCTTCCACGTGCTTCGCTCCTTTTTGTAAATGTCTTTCCACAGTCTCTATTTTCTGCACAATCAAGTATGTAAAGTAGAATCATATGGCACAGATGTTAGATACAAAACTTGACACAATTTTTTTTTAACACAATGTATAGCACAAAGAAACAAACTATCATCAACTAAATCTTCATCATTCACAAGCATAAAGAAATTGCTTTAATTTTTGCAATAAATAAATGTTAAGTGTATACATAATGCCCAACTGATGTCCTAATTAACGAACATTAAGCAATAACTTATCGATCTGAAGACAAAGGACATCATATGCATAACAAATACATTCACAGCATATGTATAATTGTATTTGTTAAAAAAAAATACATCTAAAGTATAATATATGTATATGCTCAACAAAATACAGTCAGTATATACAGTTGCTATTTACATATAATAAATACGACATTAAATATTGTTAGTTAACAAGGACTTGCTCGTAGTTAAAAATTGTACAACAATCCTTGCTGTATCTTCACAGTCATTATGAATGAACAAACAATAATTTCTTCTGACTAGGACTACAGGATCAGCAGAGGAGACCAAAGTAGAGGATGAACACTGGACTAGTGAAGTCTAGAGTGAGGCAACTGTATATGTCAAGTTATACAGCAACAACAAAAGAAATATATACAAAAAAGCCTACAATATAGAGTTGCAACACAATGTACACGTACAGGTTCAAAACAAGTGTGCATTTTCGCAACTCCAAGAGACCATTAAAGATAGGAATTAAAATGTCCTACTCACATCCATGTGTCTTTCAACCAAATGCTCAACTTTTTTGACAGAGCTCTTGTATGCTCTGTCTAAAGTCTCCAACACTTGATTCTTTTTATTCCTTTCTTCATCCTCCTCTGCCATTTTCAAGTTGTCCCTGGTGTTCAATCGGTCAATATCATCAAGCGACACAGTCTCTTTACTTCCAAGGAAAGCTAAAAGACCTGGTGGCTGCAATGTATACATTGCAGGAGAGAAAAAAGTATTACACATTTCAAACATGTTTTTTACTTTATTTAGTTAACAGAGTTAGAATCAGAGGGTCCTTCAGGATTTTGGCAGCCAGTGTATGAAGAATAACTATAAGTACTATGAATAAAGCATTTTATTTTTCAACAAATAGGGAACTATTATATTCTTCAATCACATATGCATACAAGTTTTAACAAGATGTATTTCCTATTAAAGTACACTACAAGTACTGTATGATCTCTGCTGATTTCCTCCAATACAATATATCAACTCTTTTATTTCATATATGAAAACAAAGTTTACATTCATTGTTATTACATTTAATTCATAAGAAAACAATGTCCATGCATCTTTATATAGTATACAGTAGTTCCAACCTAATTAATACTGACATTCAAGGAAAAATTCAATAAAATATAAAAAAATAAATTTGGACCTTGGAAATCCACTGACCATTATTTCAAAAAATAATCTACAAATGGGTCTATGAAGGATGAGGTGAATCATAGAACTGATGAGGGGAAAAGGGTGAGTGGTGCACTTAGGAGTCTGTGGAGACAAAGAACTTTGTCTGTGGAAGCAAAGAGGGGAATGTATGAGAGTATAGTTATACCAACGCCCTTATATGGGTGTGAAGCATGAATGGTGAATGTTGCAACAAGGAGAAGGCTGGAGGTAGTGGAGATGTCATGTCTGAGGGCAATGTGTGGTGTGAATATAATGCATAGAATTTGTAGTTGGAAATTAGGAGGAGGTGCGGGATTACTAAAACTATTATCCAGAGGAGTGAGGAGGGATTGCTGAGGTGATTCGGACATGTAGAGAGGATGGAACAAAATAGAATGACTTCAAGAGTGTATAAATCTGTAGTGGAAGGAAGGCAGGGTAGGGGTCGGCCTAGGAAAGGTTGGAGAGAGGGGGTAAAGGAGGTTTTGTGTGCGAGGGGCTTGGACTTCCAGAAGTATGCGTGAGCGTATTTGATAGGAGTGAATGGAGACAAATGGATTTTAATACTTTACATGCTGTTGGAGTGTGAGCAAAATAACATTTATGAAGGGATTCAGGGAAACCGGCAGGCCGGACTTGAGTCCTGGAGATGGGAAGTACAGTGTCTGTACTCTGAAGGAGGGGTGTTAATGTTGCAGTTTTAAAACTGTAGTGTAAGCATGCCTCTGGCAAGACAGTGATGGAGTGAATGATGATTAAAGTTTTTCTTTTCTGGGCCACCCTGCCTTGGTGGGAATTGGCAAATGTGTTAATAATAAAAAAAATCTACAGCTGGTTTTCATTTTGAGTGCTGCAAGCCAAGCAGCACCAGTTTTATTTTGGTGTGCTGTGTGGACCCAAATTTATAAGCCAGACAAAAATATTTTTGGAAATATGCTCAATGAATTTCTCAGGACCATAAAAATTTACTTCTTTTTTCTTATGAATGTCCATATTACTAGGTTTACTCAAACATTCAGGAGTGAGAAGCTACAGACTTGTTCAAACTCACAGTTTGCAATTAAAACAATGTGGAAATATACCATAAGAGGCTGTCTTGAAACAGATGAAATCAACACTATAAATAACCCGTCTGATTTGGTATGAACAGTTTCCACCTTATATTTTATATTCTTATGCCAGATGTAACCAGTCATGAAGCACATTTTTTGCATGGAAATCAACTTGAGCAACTCAAGCTTTCTCTTACCACAGTTCGTCCTAGAAGCTCGATAGCAAGCTGATTCTCTGCAGCCCAAAGGGAAACAAGGTGGCGTGAGAGTTGTCGATGTGTTAGGAGTCTCCCATCAGACGTTTGGGTGAAGAGTGCTGTGAATAGGTGGCGTGGTAGTGCTCCTTCAGTCAGGGCTAGAAGCTGCATGCGCATGGGGATATCATTTTCACCTTCTTCTATTACAGCTTTCATTACTAATCCTGCACCCTATAATGAAGTACACAGCAAATATTATGATACATAATAAGTACCTCTTCCATCTTAATGCATAAGACAGATACAAAAATATACTGTTAAAAATATAGTACATGTATGATTATCATTACAAAACTGTATAACAGAATTAATAAGCCCATATATATCCCTCCTACATAGTAACTACAACCCAGTCTTCCTCTGTATATACTGTACTATACCTTCTTTTAAATAGGTCACCTTAACGTGTCCTTTAATAATGCTTTCTCTTTATCCTTCTGTAATTTTTGTAAGTTTCATACCTCATTAAGACCTTTCTTGAGGTTTATTTCTTCCTAGGTCCACTTTCTACAGCCATCCCCCAGTTCTTTTGTAATTCAGGCTTCCTAAATAAATTCTTTAATATTGTATAAACTTATAGAAAAATGTTTATCACTCTTACTTTCACAATAGCTAGTGATGGATGCTGGAAAAGCCTGTAAAGGGATCTGCCATTGTCTGCCACCATCTCCAGCAAACGATCAAAATGGGCTCCGTCAGTTGTTTCACTATACGGAGCACAGAGAGCAAAGGTCAAGAAATCCAGCATAGCAGACACCACAAGTGCTCCAGTCCCATGTGTCTGTAAGAATTAGTGCATGGTATGTAAATAAGCAGGTAGTAGGTTGGTAGACAGCAACCACCCAGGGAGGTACTACCATCCTGCCAGGTGACTGTGAAACAGAAACCTGAAACTGTTTTACATAATGGTAGGATTCCTGGTGTCTTTTTTCAGTCTCATAAACATGCAAGATTTCAGGTACGTCTTGCTGCTTCTACTTACACTTAGGTCACACTACGCAAACATGTACACGTTTATGTATACACACTCATCTGAGTTTTCTTTGATTTTATCTTAATAGTTCTTGTTCTTATAATTTTTCCTTTTCCTTTCATATCCATGGGGAAGTGGAATAAGAATCTTTCCTCTGTAAGCCATGCGTGTTGTAAAAGTCAACTAAAATGCCAGGAACAATGGGCTAGTAACCCCTTTTCCTGTATAGCTTACTAAAAAGAAAAAGAAGAAAACCGTCAAAGTGGGATGTTTGAATGTGCGTGGATGTTGTGCGAATGATAAGAAAGAGATGATTGTAGATGTTATGAATGAAAAGAAGCTGGATGTCCTGGCTTTAAGTGAGACAAAGCTGAAGTGGGGAGAAATAAATGGGATTAGGTCAGGGGTTTCAAATAGAGTTAGAGCTAAAGAAGGAGTGGCAATAATGTTGAATAATCAGTTATGGCAGGTAAAGAAGGAATATAAATGTATAAATTCAAGGATTATGTGGAGTAAAATAAAGGTTGGATGTGAAAAGTGGGTTATACTAAGTGTTTATGCACCTGGAGAAGAGAGAAGTGTAGAGGAGAGAGAGAGATTTTGGGAAATGTTGAGTGAGTGTGTGGGGAGTTTTGAACCAAGTGAGAGAGTAATTGTGGTTGGGGATCTTAATGCTAAAGTGGGTAAAAATGTTGTGGAGGGAGTAGTAGGTAAATTTGGGGTGCCAGGGGTAAATGTAAATGGGGAACCATTAATTGAGCTATGTGTAGAAAGAGGTTTGGTAATAAGTAATACATATTTTATGAAAAAAGAGGATAAATAAATTTACAAGGTATGATATAGCACGTAAGGAAAGTAGTTTGTTGGATTATGTATTGGTGGATAAAAGGTTGATGGGTAGGTTTCAGGATGTACATGTTTATAGAGGGGCAACGGATATATCAGATCATTATTTGGTTGTAGCTACAGTTAGAGTAAAAGGTAGATGGGACAAAAAGAAAATGGCAACAGCAAGTAAGTGAGAGGTAAAAGTGTATAAACTAAGGGAGGAGGAATTTAGGGTGAGATATAAGCAACTATTGGCAGAAAGGTGGGATAGTGCAAGTATGAGTAGTGGGGGGGTTGAAGAGAGTTGGGATAGTTTTTAAAAATGCAGTATTAGAATGTGGGGCAGAAGTTTGTGGCTATAGGAGGGTGGGTGCAGGAGGAAAGAGGAGTGAGTGGTGGAATGACGAAGTAAAGGGTGTGATAAAAGAGAAAAAGGTAGCTTATGAGAGGTTTTTACAAAACAGAAGTGTTAATAGAAGAGCAGAGTATATGGAGAGTAAAAGAAAGGTGAAGAGAGTGGTGAGAGAGTGCAAAAGAAGAGCAGATGAAAGAATGGGAGAGGCTTTGTCAAGAAATTTTGCTGAAAACAAGAACAAATTTTGGAGTGAGATAAACAAGGTAAGAAAGCCTTTGGAACAAATGGATTTGTTAGTTAAAAACAGAGTAGGGGAGTTAGTAGATGGGGAGCTGGAGGTATTGGGTAGATGGCGGGAATATTTTGAGGAACTTTTAAATGTCGATGAAAAAAGGGAGGCGGTAATTTCATGTACTGGCCAGGGAGGTACAACATCGTTTAGGAGTGAAGAAGAGCAGGATGTGAGTGTGGGGGAGGTGCGTGAGGCATTACATAGAATGAAAGGGGGTAAAGCAGCTGGAACTGACGGGATCATGACAGAAATGTTAAAAGCAGGGGAGGGGGATATAGTGCTGGAGTGGTTGGTATTTTTGTTTAATAAATGTATGAAGGAGGGGAAGGTACCTAGGGATTGGCAGAGAGCATGTATAGTTCCTTTATATAAAGGGAAGGGGGATAAAAGAGAGTGTAAAAATTATAAGGGAATAAGTTTACTGAGTATACCAGGTAAAGTGTATGGCAGGGTTATTATTGAAGGAATTAGAGGTAAGACAGAGAGTAGGATTGCAGATGAGCAAGGAGGCTTTAGAGTGGGTAGGGGATGTGTAGATCAAGTGTTTACAGTGAAGCATATATGTGAACAGTATTTAGATAAAGGTAGAGAAGTTTTTATTGCATTTATGGATTTAGAAAAGGCATATGATAGAGTGGATAGGGGAGCAATGTGGCAAATGTTGCAAGTGTATGGAATAGGTAGTAAGTTACTGAAGGCTGTAAAGAGTTTTATGAGGATAGTGAGGCTCAGGTTAGGGTGTGTAGGAGAGAGGAGATTACTTCCGGTAAAAGTAGGTCTTAGACAGGGATGTGTAATGTCACCATGGTTGTTTAATATATTTATAGATGGGGTTGTAAAAGAAGTAAATGCTAGGGTGTTGGGGAGAGGGTGGGATTAAATTATGGAGAATTAAATGCAAAATGGGAGTTGACACAGTTACTTTTTGCTGATGATACTGTGCTTATGGGAGATTCTAAAGAAAAGTTGCAAAGGTTAGTGGACGAGTTTGGGAGAGTGTGTAAAGGTAGAAAGTTAAAAGTGAACATAGATAAAGAGTAAGGTGATGAGGGTATCAAACGATTTAAATAAAGAAAAATTGGATATCACATTGGAGAGAGGGATTATGGAAGAAGTAAATGTTTTCAGATATTTGGGAGTTGACGTGTCAGCGGATGGGTTTATGAAGGATGAGGTTAACCATAGAATTGATGAAGGAAAAAAGGTGAGTGGTGCATTGAGGTATCTGTGGAGACAAAAAACGTCATCCATGGAGGCAAAGAAGGGAATATACGAAAGTATAGTGGTACCAACACTCTTATATGGGTGTGAAGCATGGGTTGCAAATGCTGCAGCGAGGAGGAGGCTGGAGGCAGTGGAGATGTCCTGTCTAAGGGCAATGTGTGGTGTAAATATTATGCAGAAAATTCGGAATGTGGAAATTAGGAGAAGGTGTGGAGTTACTAAAAGTATTTGTCAGAGGGCTGAAGAGGGGTTGTTGAGGTGGTTTGGTCATTTAGAGAGAATGGATCAAAGTAGAATGACTTGGAGAGCGTATAAATCTGTAGGGGAAGGAAGGCGGGGTAGGGGTCGTCCTAGAAAAGGTTGGAGGGAAGGGGAAAAGGAGGTTTTGTGGGCGAGGGGCTTGGACTTCCAGCAAGCATGTGTGAGCGTGTTAGATAGGAATGAATGGAGACGAATGGTTTTTGGGACATGACGATCTGTTGGTGTGTGAGCAGGGTAACATTTTGTGAAGGGATTCAGGGAAACCAGTTAATTGATTTAGTTGGACTTGAGTCCTGGAAATGGGAAGTACAAGGCCTGCACTTTAAAAGAGGGGTCTGAGATAGTGACAGCTGAGAGGGACTTTTCTCAGCTGTCGTATCTGAGCTCCTCTGCAAAGACAGTGATTATGTATGAGTGTGGTGAAAGTGTTGAATGATGATGAAAGTATTTACTTTTTGGGGATTTTCTTTCTTTTTGGGTCACCCTGCCTCGGTGGGAGACGGCCGACTTGTTGAAAAAAAAAAAAAAAAAATGTATGGACGAGGGGAAGGTACCTAGGGATTAGCAGAGAGCGTGTATAGTTCCTTTATATAAAGGGAAGGGGGATAAAAGAGAGAGTAAAAATTATAGGGGAATACGTTTACTGAGTATACCAGGTAAAGTGTATGGCAGGGTTATTATTGAAAGAATTAGAGGTAAGACAGAGAGTAGGATTGCAGATGAGCAAGGAGGCTTTAGAGTGGGTAGGGGATGTGTAGATCAAGTGTTTACAGTGAAGCATATATGTGAACAGTATTTAGATAAAGGTAGAGACGTTTTTATTGCATTTATGGATTTAGAAAAGGCATATGATAGAGTGGATAGGGAGCAATGTGGCAAATGTTGCAAGTGTATGGAATAGGTAGTAAGTTACTGAAGGCTGTAAAGAGTTTTTATGAGGATAGTGAGGCTAAGGTTAGGGTGTGTAGGAGAGAGGGAGATTACTTCTCGGTAAAAGTAGGTCTTAGACAGGGATGTGTAATGTCACCATGGTTGTTTAATATATTTATAGATGGGGTTGTAAAGAAGTAAATGCTAGGGTATTGGGGAGAGGGTGGGATTAAATTATGGAGAATTAAATGCAAAATGGGAGTTGACACAGTTACTTTTTGCTGATGATACTGTGCTTATGGGAGATTCTAAAGAAAAGTTGCAAAGGTTAGTGGACGAGTTTGGGATAGTGTGTAAAGGTAGAAAGTTAAAAGTGAACATAGATAAGAGTAAGGTGATGAGGGTATCAAACGATTTAAATAAAGAAAAATTGGATATCACTTTGGGAGAGAGGGATTATGGAAGAAGTAAATGTTTTCAGATATTTGGGAGTTGATGTGTCAGCGGATGGGTTTATGAAGGATGAGGTTAACCATAGAATTGATGACGGAAAAAGGTGAGTGGTGCATTGAGGTATCTGTGGAGACAAAAACGTTATCCATGGAGGCAAAGAAGGAATGTACGAAAGTATAGTGGTACCAACACTCTTATATGGGTGTGAAGCATGGGTTGCAAATGCTGCAGCGAGGAGGAGGCTGGAGGCAGTGGAGATGTCCTGTCTAAGGGCAATGTGTGGTATAAATATTATGCAGAAAATTCGGAATGTGGAAATTAGGAGGTGTGGAGTTACTAAAAGTATTTGTCAGAGGGCTGAAGAGGGGTTGTTGAGGTGGTTTGGTCATTTAGAGAGAATGGATCAAAGTAGAATGACTTGGAGAGCGTATAAATCTGTAGGGGAAGAAAGGCGGAGTAGGGGTCGTCCTAGAAAAGGTTGGAGGGAAGGGGTAAAGGAGGTTTTGTGGGCGAGGGGCTTGGACTTCCAGCAAGCATGTGTGAGCGTGTTAGATAGGAGTGAATGGAGACGAATGGTTTTTGGGACATGATGATCTGTTGGAGTGTGAGCAGGGTAACATTTTGTGAAGGGATTCAGGGAAACCAGTTAATTGATTTAGTTGGACTGAGTCCTGGAAATGGGAAGTACAATGCCTGCACTTTAACCCTTTGACTGTTTTGGACGTATATATACGTCTTACGAGCCAATGTTTCGGACGTATTTATACGCCTAAATTCTAGCGGCCTCAAATCAAGCAGGAGAAAGCTGGTAGGCCCACATGTGAGAGAATGGGTCTGTGTGATCAGTGTGCGCAGTATAAAAAAAATCCTGCAGCAAGCAGTACATAATGAGAAAAAAAAAACTCCGACCGTGTTTTTGGATTAAAACGCTGTCTTTGAGGTGTATTTTCGTATAGTATTTATGGTTGTATTCTCTTTTTCATGGTCTCATTTGATAGAATGGAAAACGTATTACAGGAATAGAGATGATTTTTATTAGTTTCATAATGTAAACGATCTTGAAATTGAGCTCAAAGTAGCGGAAATGTTTGATTTTTGCCAATATTAAAAAGTAAACAAATCACACCACGCATCCAATACACATCAACTGGTGAGTCTAATATTCTTTCACAAGTGCACAGATATTATTTATACAGTTTTTACAATAATGCAATACTCTGCATAACAATAAATCATGTATTTTTTTGTGTGAATACAAAATCAAAATAGAAAGCAAGAGTAATGTAAGAGGGGCCTAAAGACATGACTAATGAACAGATAACATCTTATTTTAGTGCTAGGGATGTCTGCATTGTTTATTCTGGACCCTATTTTGAAATTGACATCTTTTTTATTTTGCATGAAATTGGCAAAATTGCCATTTTCTGACCACTTTATTGGGTAGTTGAAATCGGTAAATTGGCGATTTCTTGTACTCAATCGATAGAACAAATGGAGTTCTAAAGAAATAGCTATGAGTTTGGTCGACTGTCCCAATGGTATTGGCCTAAAATAGGGCTCAAAGTCGGCGAAATCGCCAATGCGTATATATCACTGACATCGCTAACTTTGCGAGAGCATAATTCCGTAAGTTTTCAATCAAATTTCATACTTTTGGTGTCATTACAATCGGGAAAAGATTCTCTATCGTTTCATAAGAAAAAATAATTTTTTTTTTCCAAAATTTTCCAACATAGAATGACAGTTTCAGAATGGTGCCTCCGACAGTCAAAGGGTTAAAGGAGGGGTCTGAGATAGTGACAGCTGGGAGGGACTATTCTCAGCAGTCGTATCTGAGCTCCTCTGCAAAGACAGTGATTATGTATGAGTGTGGTGAAAGTGTTGAATGATGATGAAAGTATTTTCATTTTTGGGGATTTTCTTTCTTTTTGGGTCACCCTGCCTCGGTGGGAGACGGCCGACTTGTTGAAAAGAAAAAAGAAAAAAAAAATGTAAATAATTTTTGTGTGTGTGCGCCCACAGGTATAATAGTCACCAGAGATACTTCAATTTGGCATTATTTCATAGTGCCACTGCCAGTCAGGGATGAGGTTTACAATGTATGTATATGGTACTATGATAAAGGACCTGCATTAGCAATCATCTATTCCTGTACTACAGTATTTTATTTTTTTCTACAGTATTTTATTTTTCTATCTCTTAAAAATGTTAAGTCATCAAATTAATTTATCATATTTTATATATTAAAGTTCTCTAAATGTCTACAGTACATCCAGAAGGTGTCAAGACGCAGTACAGAACCTAAGAAAAACATCATCCCCAAGTGCTCTTTGTCTTTTTTAGCCCTTAAAAGATAATTCCATAAAGTCAAACACTGAATTATTTTCATGTTTTGAGGAGTGTCACCCTTAAAAGGTTGTGGAACTGGCAGGAAGATGCTTTATTTGTTGCAAAGTTATTACAATTTCATGATAATAACAGTGCAATTTAGCTTTAAAAAACACTATGTGAATTTAATCTAAGATAACTCAAAGTCAAAGAATGTGACTCAATTCCATGTTTTGAGGAGTAATACACCTTGACACAATTATAATAAGAGTTTCTTGTACATAGTGTTAAGAGGACAAAAAAAATCAACAGAAGTAAGAAAAACAATTATTTGAGCCAATTTAAAATGACTTGCAAGAGGCTTTGGAGTGCTATGCATCTCTGCATATTTCAAGTACTAAAACATATTAAAACACACCTTTTATCCTAACAAGCAGTGTACCTGAAATTTTTTTTTTGAAAAACAATCATTTGTCATTATCAAATTGGAAAACATGTACTGCTATGCACATTTGATTTTTTTTGTTTTTCAATGCACCGGCCATCTGCCCCAGTTTAATGCCTAATTTTTATGAAGGCCTATCTAAATAGGTGAGGTTATATCAATGTCCCCTCATACCTACCACATGGAAAACCCAATTTTCCAGTAGCTTTTCTTGGAATTTTGCCGACGCGAGGAGTGAGGCTTTGTTGAGTTGTTCTTGTTTCAGATCTGGATAGTCATGCATCGGCTGCATGAGGGCACACAGCATATCAATGGCAGCATGATTCACTCCATCATCATTCCTCTGTAATGCCTTCACAACCTTCACACCTACTTTTTCTCGGAAGCTGGAGTGTGTTCACAAAGGAAAATAATATAAATTATGAAGTGAAATACAACATTACTGATATAACATTGTAGTGCACATTATAGTGCACAAACAAAAACACACCCACACACACACACACGAGCTGTGATTCGACCCCTGCAGCCATATATAGGTGAGTACACACACACCCTCATCTACATATACTCCTACCCACACAACACACTGACATGACAAAAAAATGCCCATCTAACCTCAACAAAATGACTGACTGCACTGACACTCACCAAGCTACTTCACAAAAGAGTGTATTATGCAGCATGATCTACATCACCACCATATATTTCACACAAGAATCACACGAAAATTCGAGTAAGGTAATATTTTTTATAACACCTCATATTACGATATTTACTGAAGAGGTGTTTTGTCCAACAGGAATTTATCACTTCAATCATGAGAATAGGAAACAGAATATTTACACGCAATAGGTCAAGGCAGATGCTGAATGAGCTGTGGGTAGAGTTTAGGTGATAGCAGTATTCTGCTTAGGTAGAATGTGTTTGGCCAGTATTTTTTAGATTATCAGGCAGCCTGTGTTTCAAGTGATGGTACTGGTGGTAGCAGTGAGAGCCAATTGCAAATATCATCTGTGATTTAGGCCTGAGTCCCTGATGATAAGTTCAGCTTCTTGGAACTTTACGAGATTAGTCAGTGTTGCGGTATATAGTACAAGCACATATATGTTATTATTGAAAAAATTAGAGGTAAGACAGAGAGTAGGATTGCAGATGAGCAAGGAGCCTTTAGAGTGGGTAGATGTGTAGATCAAGTGTTTACATTGAAGCATATATGTGAACAGTATTTAGATAAAGGTAGGGAACTTTTCACTGCATTTATGGATTTAGAAAAAGCATATGATAGAGTGAATAGGGGAGCAATGTTGCAAGTGTATGGAATAGGTAGTAAGTTACTGAAGGCTGTAAAGAGTTTTTATGAGGATAGTGAGGCTCAGGTTAGGGTGTGTAGGAGAGAGGGAGATTACTTCTCGGTAAAAGTAGGTCTTAGACAGGGATGTGTAATGTCACCATGGTTGTTTAATATATTTATAGATGGGGTTGTAAAAGAAGTAAATGCTAGGGTGTTGGGGAGAGGGGTGGGATTAAATTATGGGGAATTAAATGTAAAATGGGAGTTGACACAGTTACTTTTTGCTGATGATATTGTGCTTATGGGAGATTCTAAAGAAAAGTTGCAAAAGTTAGTGGACGAGTTTGGGAGGGTGTGTAAAGGTAGAAAGTTGAAAGTGAACATAGATAAGAGTAAGGTGATGAGGCTATCAAACGATTTAAATAAAGAAAAATTGGATATCACATTGGAGAGAGGGAAAATTCTTAAGAATCCATCTTGACAGTGGCCTAAAATTTCAAACACATATACAACAAATTTCCAAGAAAGTCTCAAAGACTGTGGGAATACTATCCAAGATATGGTACTATGTTCCACAACAAGCTCTCCTTACCCTATATCACTCACTCATTTACCCCTACCTCACCTATGGAATCTGCACATGGGGCTCAACATCAATAACTCATCTCAGACCATTAATAACACAACAAAAGGCTGCAGTTAGAATGATAACAAATTCACACTCCAGACAACATACTCCACCAATATTCAAAAATCTAAACTTACTCACCATACAAGACATCCATACTTTTTACTGTGCCTATTACATACATAGAACACTCTATGCAAATATTAACCCACCACTCAAACTTCTCCTTACCAACTTTAACAGGACACATGACCATAACACTAGACACAGAGCACTCCTCGATGTTCCCCGTGTCCATCTAACACTATGCAAAAACTCAATGCATATAAAAGGCCCGAAAATTTGGAATTCATTACCTGTGATTGCCAAAGAAACCCTGCCTGTACTCCAATTCAAAACGATGCTAAAAAACCACCTTCTCACCCAAACCTAAGTGCACAATATCAAACATTCCCAACAAAGTTGATTAATCACTTAACCCTTAAACTGTCCACACGTAGATATACGTTCACGCGCGTAGCTGACCGAACGTACATCTACGTTTTATTTTACATTTGTTCAAATTTAGTGCGATAGGCCTGAGTCGCCTAGACATGAGAGAATGGGTCTGCGCCCTCAGTGTGCACAGTATTAAAAAAATCGGGGAAAGTAAAAATAGGTTAGATAAATACATGAGTGGCTGTGGGTGGGTGTAAGTTGGACCTGACAAGCTTGTGCTACTATGTCTGATGCCATGCTTCTTCCTTCAGAGGATGTGACCTGACTAGGTGGGTCATTGGTCTAAGTTGGGGGATGACATGGACCTGCCTTGCATGGGCCAGTAGGCCTGCTGCAGTGTTCCTTCTTTCTTATGTTCTTATGTATTCGGCAGGCTGGCTGGCTTTGGCTGTCTCTCTGTCTATAACTCTGTCTATATCTCTATCTGTCCATATCTTTGTCTGTCTATATCTTTATCAGTCTATATCTTTGTCCGTCTATATCTTTGTCTGTCTATATCTTTGTCTGTCTATATCTTTGTCTGTCTATATCTTTGTCTGTCTATATATCTATCTATATCTATATGTCCTATATCTCTGTCTCTCTCTCACATGTACACATAAGTACAGTTATTATACATAGTGTAAATTACCTAGGATAACCCAAAAATTCCAGGCAAAGTGCTATACAATGCTTGTAGATTTTTTTTTTTTATTAACACATCGGCCGATTCCCACCAAGGCAGGGTGGCCCGAAAAAGAAAAACTTTCATCATCATTCACTCTATCACTGTCTTGCCAGAAGGGTGCTTTACACTACAGTTATAAAACTGCAACATTTACACCCCTCCTTCAGAGTGCCGGCACTGTACTTCCCATCTCCAGAACTCAAGTCCGGCCTGCCGGTTTCCCTGAATCCCTTCATTAATGTTACTTTGCTCACACTCCAACAGCACGTCAAGTATTAAAAACCATATGCCTCCATTCACTCCTATCAAATACGCTCACACATGCTTGCTGGAAATCCAAGCCCTCGCACACAAAACTTCCTTTACCCCCTCCCTCCAACCTTTCCTAGGCCGACCCCTACCCCGCCTTCCCTCCACTACAGATCCATACACTCTCGAAGTCACTCTGTCTCGTTCCATTCTCTCTACATGTCCAAACCACCTCAACAACCCCTCCTCAGCTCTCTGGACAATCGTTTTGGTAATCCCGCACCTCCTCCTAATTTCCAAACTCCGAATTCTCTGCATTATATTCACACCACACATTGACCTCAGACATGACATCTCCACTGCCTCCAGCCTTCTCCTCGTTGCAACATTCATCACCCATGCTTCACACCCATATAAGAGCGTTGGTATAACTATACTTTCATACATTCCCCTCTTTACTTCCATGGACAAGGTTCTTTGTCTCCACAGACTCCGAAGTGCTCCACTCACCCTTTTCCCCTCATCAATTCTATGATTCACCTCATCCTTCATAGACCCATCCGCCGACATGTCCACTCCCAAATATCTGAATACATTCACCTCCTCCATACTCTCTCCCTCCAATCTGATATCCAATCTTTCGTCACCTATTCTTTTTGTTATCCTCATCACCTTACTCTTTCCTATATTCACTTTCAATTTTCTTCTTTTACACACCCTACCAAATTCATCCACCTGGAGTAGATATAATACATAATAAGCATGGAAACCCCTGGCAAGTAATACGCATCGTCACTTCTGCATCGTGTATAATACCTGTTGGCTTACGAGACGCACTCTGAGACTGAGACAAGCAGACGGAAAGACATACACAGGCAGACAAATAAGCAGAGTTAGACAGACATAAGCAGAGCTAGACAGACAG
Organism: Cherax destructor; assembly: GCA_009830355.1. Taxonomy (NCBI): domain Eukaryota; kingdom Metazoa; phylum Arthropoda; class Malacostraca; order Decapoda; family Parastacidae; genus Cherax; species Cherax destructor. Next base: position 20,625 of record WNWK01007085.1, on the reverse strand, counting down.
ATAGATAGACAGACAGACAGACAGACAGACAGACAGATAGACAGACAGACAGAGACAGACAGATAGACAGATAGACAGACAGACAGACAGATAGACAGACAGGTAGACAGACAGACAGATAGACAGACAGACAGATAGACAGACAGACAGATAGACAGACAGACAGATAGACAGACAGACAGATATTGAAAAAGGGAGGGTTCCCTCCAGCGCTGCTGACATTTATCAAATATCACTGGGCTGTCAAGAGTTATCTGACACTTGTCAACACACCATTCTTCAAGGAGTTTCATATACTCCAGGCACACAGGCAGACAGAAAGACAGATAAGCAGAGCTAGACAGATACAGACAGATAGATAGACAGATAGACAGAGTGAAAAAGCAAGAGTTCCCTGCACACATTCATTCATCAATGTCACTGCCTTATCAGTAGTTATCTGGCAATTGTCATAACACCATTCTTCAAGGAGTTTCATATATACTCCAGGATGTCTAAAACATTGCTGGGACTTATAAATACTTATCCAGAGAGCTGAGGAGGGGTTGTTGAGGTGGTTCAGACATGTAGAGAGAATGGAACAAGACAGAATAACTTCGCGAGTGTATAAATCTGTAGTGGAGGGAAGGCGGGGTAGGGGTCGGCCTAGGAAAGGTTGGAGGGAGGGGGTAAAGGAAGTTTTGTGTGCGAGGGGCTTGGACTTCCAGCAAGCATGTGTGAGCGTATTTGATAGGAGTGAATGGAGACAAATGGTTTTTAATACTTGACGTGCTGTTGGAGTGTGAGCAAAGTAACATTTATGAAGGGATTCAGGGAAACCGGCAGGCCGAACTTGAGTCCTGGAGATGGGAAGTACAGTGTCTGCACTCTGAAGGAGGGGTGTTAATGTTGCAGTTTTATAACTGTAGTGTAAAGCACCCCTCTGCTCTGACAAGACAGTGATGGAGTGAATGATGATGAAAGTTTTTCTTTTTCGGGCCACCCTGCCTTGGTGGGAATCGGCCGTTGTGTTAATAAATAATAAATAAATAATATATTTATAGACAATAGTAAATGACCAAGGAAGGTGAAACTGTTCACCTGTTGGTGTGATTGTGACTATTTGAGTACTATTTCAGTACATAATATTAGTGTTAGAACAAAGATTGGCTATGAAATCACAAGAACTATTGTAAATTGTAATTATCAGAACATAAAAATTATATAAATTTAAATAAAAACTAGAAAAAAAAGTATATCGGCATTACTTCTGCAAGCGGCAGGACTTGATGTTGCCATCAGGTGAGCATCCAGTACTAAATTGGCGGGCTTATATCTCGGTAAGTACTGGCCCAATTTTTTTTTTTTTAGCCTATCCTGTTTATAAAAATGTGCTCTTCATTAAAAAAAAAAAAGATTTTTTTTTTCAAAATATTTGGTCAGCTACGCGAGTGAACGTATATCTACGTGTGGACAGTTTAAGGGTTAAATGTATAAACCTGATTAATCACTTAAATGTAAAAACCTGTTATGAATAATACATACTGAGCTAACTGTTACTATAACATTTACATTATAATGACCACATAAACTGTAATTGCAATGCAACTAATTGTTTTAAATTGTTATCTCACTCAATTAATTGCATTGCTACAATTAATAGATTATTATGTTCAACTTATATCCAAATTTTACAACTTATATACACAATTATACTTATTTTATAAATTCTCAACCATAAATTTTTACCATGTACATAGTCTACTATTACTTAATCTTAAGAATGCCCACAATGCACAGCATATTAGGAGCTTTTGGCATGTACACCTCATTTATACCTATGTATCATGTCTAAATAACAACATTGTATCATGTCTAAATAAACTATTATTATTATTATTATAAGTGAATGTTTTCAGATATTTGGGAGTTGACTTGTCAGCAGATGGGTTTATGAAGGATGAGGTTAACCATAGAATTGATGAAGGAAAAAAGGTGAGTGGTGCGTTGAGGTATCTGTGGAGACAAAAAACGTTATCCATGGAGGCAAAGAAGGGAATTTATGAAAGTATAGTGGAACCAACACTCTTATATTGGTGTGAAGCATGCGTTGCAAATGCTGCAGCGAGGAGGTGGCTGGAGGCAGTGGAGATGTCCTGTCTAAGGGCAATGTGTGGTGTAAATATTATACAGAAAATTTGGAGTGTGGAAATTAGGGGGCGGTGTGGAGTTACTAAAAGTATTTGTCAGAGGGCTGAAGAGGGGTTGTTGAGGTGGTTTGGTCATTTAGAGAAAATGGATCAAAGTAGAATGACTTGGAGAGCATATAAATCAGAAAGGGAAGGAAGGCGGGGTAGGGGTCGTCCTCGAAAAGGTTGGAGGAAGGGGGTAAAGGAGGTTTTGTGGGCGAGGGGCTTGGACTTCCAGCAAGCATGTGTGAGCGTGTTAGATAGGAGTGAATGGAGACGAATGGTTTTTGGGACCTGACGAGCAGGGTAATATTTTGTGAAGGGATTCAGGGAAACCAGTTAATTGATTTAGTTGGACTTGAGTCCTGGAAATGGGAAGTACAATGCCTGCACTTTAACCCTTTGACTGTCGGAGGCCCCATTCTGAAACTGTCATTCTATGTCACAAAATTTAAAAAAAAAAAAAAAAAAAAAATTCTTATGAAATGATAAGAGCATCTTTTCCCGATGGTAATGACACCAAAAGTACGAAAACTTACGGAATTACACTCTCGCGAAGTTAGCGATGTCGGCGATATATACGCATTTGCAATTTCGCAGAATGAGCCCTATTTTCGGCCAATTCCATTGTTACAGTCGACCAAACTCATACTATTTCTTTAGAACTCCATTTGTTCTATCGATTGAGTACAAGAAACCACCAATTTACCGATTTCAACTACCCAATAAAGTGGTCAGAAATTGGCAATTTGGCTAATTTCATGCAAAATAAAAAAGATGTCAATTTCAAAATAGGGTCCAGAATAAACAATGCAGACATTCCTGGCACTAAAATAAGATCTTCTCTGTTCATTAGTCACGTCTTTAGGCCCCTCTTATATTGCTCTTGCTTTCTATTTTGATTTTTTATTCACACAAAAAATAGATTTACTGTTATGCAGACTACTGCATTATTGTAAAAATGGTATAAATAATATCAGTGCACTTGTGTAAGAATATTAGACTCACCAGTTGATGTGTATTGGATGAATGGCGTGATTTGTGTACTCTTGAACATTGGCAAAAATCGAACATTTCCACTACTTTGAGCTCAATTTCAAGGTCATTTTCATCATGAAACTAATCAAAATCATCTCTATTTCTGTAATATGTCTTTCATTCTATCAAATGAGACTACGAAAAAGAAAATACAACCATAAAACTATACGAAAATACACCTCAAAGTCGGCGTTTTAATCCAAAAACACGGTTAGAGTTTTTTTTCTCATTATGCACTGCGTGCTGCAGGATTTTTTTTATACAGCGCACACTGACCACACAGATCCATTCTCTCATATGTGGGCCTACCAGCTTTCTCCTGCTTGATTTGAAGCCATTAGAATTTTTTAGTATATATACGTCCGAAACACTGGCTAGTAAGACGTATATATACGACCAAAACAGTCAAAAGGTTAAAGGAGGGGTTTGAGATATTGGCGGTTTGGAGGGATTTTCTGAACTGTCGTATCTTAGCGCCTCTGAAAAAGACAGTGATTATGTGTGAATGAGGTGAAAGTGTTGAATGATGATGAAAGGATTTTCTTTCTTTTTGGGTCACCCTGCCTCGGTGGGAGACGACCGATGTGTTGAAAAAACAAAAAACATATATGTTCGCTGATGCTTTGTTTTAGGCTCCTAGACATTTCCACCATGAAACATAAGTTTATAACTATAACATCCCCACATGGCAAAGTGTAGATACCAGCATTGGATTCACTGTGCTTTGTGTGCCTCTCTTTGTTAGATTCTCGATGGTGTTGCAGTCCTCAAAACCCCCGTTGTGACTCCTCTCTCTCAGTGCATTATTAAAATTAAAAATTTTATTTCTCATGAGCCATACAAATTACTGCAGTTAGGCATTCAAATTTTTAATTTGATCTTATTATAATACAGATATAATTTGATACAATACAGGGCTCAGAAGAAGTACTGTACTGTAGTGCAGGTCATCCTGGTCTGTAGATTTTCTGCAGACTTTAAAACCCAGTTTCTGGTCATTCCTGTAGATCAAAGATAGAACTCTAGATCGATACACTGTTTTTCCAGTAGAGTAGATTTCATGTAGCCAGCACTGCCATACTTACATCACCATCAAGACCCTAATATCAGAGGTCACTTCACAAAGTAACAAAAATGGATAATTCTGTACTCAGCAGTTTTTATCCATTGTCTCAGAAATCCATTTAATGGATGCTCACTAAACTGAAGTTTTACTGTATGGTTGAAAGAAAACTATATGATAACATGTAATTAAAACAATGATTAACTATCGAATATCATTTGTAAAAATACAAATTTAAAGAAAAAAAACTCACCCAGGGAGTGAAGTAAGACATGCAAACCCAGCTTTCGATGCTACAAGCCTGCGGAGGGCATGGAACTGTGCCTCCACCTCCTCCGCTGGAAGGGTTATCTGGTCTCCCTCTCGTAGCACCAGAGCACCAAGACCTCCAGTGATAAGTCGTTCCTTATTCTCCGCAAAAAGACCCTAATAATGTTAAATAAAAATCAATTTTAATGCAAATCAAAACATTAAATATTATTTAATTGTTGAAAATATCCTCCTTAAACCCTACTCAGAATTTTTTAGATACAATTTATCTACATTAACATGACGTAAAAAACTATTATCTTTTTCAGGTACTGTATGAATAGCCTTAATACTTAATACTCATTAAGAAAACATTTAATATATCCTCCTTGATGTTACTAAGCAAGATTAAATGCTAAATCGTCAACAACCTCTGCAATTAAATCAAAAGAAATTTGTTTAGAAATCAATACAATTTGAATTAAAGCAGTATTAATGTTTTGAATGTATGTAAACCTTTATGTTCTGCACTATACTTCACTACTAGTTTTTTTTTTTTTTTCAACAAGTCGGCCGTCTCCCACCTAGGCAGGGTGACCCAAAAAGAAAGAAAATCCCCAAAAAGAAAATACTTTCATCATCATTCAACACTTTCACCACACTCATACATAATCACTGTCTTTGCAGAGGAGCTCAGATACGACAGCTGAGAAAAGTCCCTCCCAGCTGTCACTATCTCAGACCCCTCCTTTAAAGTGCAGGCATTGTACTTCCCATTTCCAGGACTCAAGTCCAACTAAATCAATTAACTGGTTTCCCTCAATCCCTTCACAATATGTTACCCTGCTCACACTCCAACAGATCGTCATGTCCCAAAAACCATTCGTCTCCATTCACTCCTATCTAACACGCTCACACATGCTTGCTGGAAGTCCAAGCCCCTCGCCCACAAAACCTCCTTTACCCCTTCCCTCCAACCTTTTCTAGGACGACCCCTACCCCGCCTTCCTTCCCTACAGATTTATACGCTCTCCAAGTCATTCTACTTTGATCCATTCTCTCTAAATGACCAAACCACCTCAACAACCCCTCTTCAGCCCTCTGACAAATACTTTTAGTAACTCCACACCTTCTCCTAATTTCCACATTCCGAATTTTCTGCATAATATTTACACCACACATTGCCCTTAGACAGGACATCTCCACTGCCTCCAGCCTCCTCCTCGCTGCAGCATTTGCAACCCATGCTTCACACCCATATAAGAGTGTTGGTACCACTATACTTTCGTACATTCCCTTCTTTGCCTCCATGGATAACGTTTTTGTCTCCACAGATACCTCAATGCACCACTCACCTTTTTCCTTCATCAATTCTATGGTTAACCTCATCCTTCATAAACCCATCCGCTGACACGTCAACTCCCAAATATCTGAAAACATTTACTTCTTCCATAATCCCTCTCTCCAATGTGATATCCAATTTTTCTTTATTTAAATCGTTTGATACCCTCATCACCTTACTCTTATCTATGTTCACTTTTAACTTTCTACCTTTACACACTCTCCCAAACTCGTCCACTAACCTTTGCAACTTTTCTTTAGAATCTCCCATAAGCACAGTATCATCAGCAAAAAGTAACTGTGTCAACTCCCATTTTGCATTTAATTCTCCATAATTTAATCCCACCCCTCCCCCAACACCCTAGCATTTACTTCTTTACAACCCCATCTATAAATATATTAAACAACCATGGTGACATTACACATCCCTGTCTAAGACCTACTTTTACCGGAAGTAATCTCCTCTCTCCTACACACCCTAACCTGAGCCTCACTATCCTCATAAAAACTCTTTACAGCCTTCAGTAACTTACTACCTATTCCATACACTTGCAACATTTGCCACATTGCTCCCCTATCCACTCTATCATATGCATTTTCTAAATCCATAAATGCAATAAAAACTTCTCTACCTTTATCTAAATACTGTTCACATATATGCTTCACTGTAAACACTTGATCTACACACCCCCTACCCACTCTAAAGCCTCCTTGCTCCTCTGCAATCCTACTCTCTGTCTTACCTCTAATTCTTTCAATAATAACCCTGCCATACACTTTACCTGGTATACTCAGTAAACTTATTCCCCTATAATTTTTACACTCTCTTTTATCCCCTTCCCTTTATATAAAGGAACTATACATGCTCTCTGCCAATCCCTAGGTACCTTCCCTCTTTCATACATTTATTAAACAAAAATACCAACCACTCCAGCACTATATCCCCCTGCTTTTAACATTTCTGTCATGATTGCGTCAATTCCAGCTGCTTTACCCCTTTCATTCTACGTAATGCCTCACGCACCTCCCCACACTCACATCCTGCTCTTCTTCACTCCTAAACGATGTTGTACCTCCCTGGCCAGTACATGAAATTACCGCCTCCCTTTTTCATCGACATTTAAAAGTTCCTCAAAATATTCCGCCATCTACCCAATACCTCCAGCTCCCCATCTACTAACTCCCTACTCTGTTTTTAACTGACAAATCCATTCGTTCCCTAGGCTTTCTTACCTTGTTTATCTCACTCCAAAATTTTTCTTGTTTTCAGCAAAATTTCTTGACAGAGCCTCTCCCATTCTTTCATCCGCTCTTCTTTTGCACTCTCTCACCACTCTCTTCACCTTTCTTTTACTCTCCATATACTCTGCTCTTCTATTAACACTTCTGTTTTGTAAAAACCTCTCATAAGCTACCTTTTTCTCTTTTATCACACCCTTTACTTCTTCATTCCACCACTCACTCCTCTTTCCTCCTGCACCCACCCTCCTATAGCCACAAACTTCTGCCCCACATTCTAATACTGCATTTTTAAAACTATCCCAACTCTCTTCAACCCCCACTACTCCTACTTGCACTAGCCCACCTTTCTGCCAATAGTTGCTTATATCTCACCCTAACTTCCTCCTCCCTTAGTTTATACACTTTTACCTCTCTCTTACTTGCTGTTGCCATTTTCTTTTTGTCCCATCTACCTTTTACTCTAACTGTAGCTACAACCAAATAATGATCTGATATATCTGTTGCCCCTCTATAAACATGTACATCCTGAAGCCTACTCATCAACCTTTTATCCACCAATACATAATCCAACAAACTACTTTCCTTACGTGCTATATCATACCTTGTATATTTATTTATCCTCTTTTTCATAAAATATGTATTACTTATTACCAAACCTCTTTCTACACATAGCTCAATTAATAGTTCCCCATTTACATTTACCCTGGCACCCCAAAATTACCTACTACTCCCTCCACAACATTTTTACCCACTTTAGCATTAAGATCCCCAACCACAATTACTCTCTCACTTGGTTCAAAACTCCCCACACACTCACTCAACATTTCCCAAAATCTCTCTCTCTCCTCTACACTTCTCTCTTCTCCAGGTGCATAAACACTTACTATAACCCACTTTTCACATCCAACCTTTATTTTACTCCACATAATCCTTGAATTTATACATTTATATTCCTTCTTTACCTGCCATAACTGATTATTCAACATTATTGCCACTCCTTCTTTAGCTCTAACTCTATTTGAAACCCTGATCTAATCCCATTTATTTCTCCCCACTGAAACTCTCCTACCCCTTCAGCTTTGTCTCACTTAAAGCCAGGACATCCAGCTTCTTTTCATTCATAACATCTACAATCATCTCTTTCTTATCATTCGCACAACATCCACGCACATTCAAACATCCCACTTTGACGGTTTTCTTCTTCTTCTTTTTAGTAAGCTATACAGGAAAAGGGGTTACTAGCCCATTGTTCCCGGCATTTTAGTTGACTTTTACAACACGCATGGCTTACGGAGGAAAGATTCTTATTCCACTTCCCCATGGATATGAAAGGGAAAAGCAATAAGAACAAGAACTATTAAGATAAAATCAAAGAAAACTCAGATGAGTGTGTATACATAAACGTGTACATGTTTGCGTAGTGTGACCTAAGTGTAAGTTATTAAATAGTTATTAAATATAAACTTTACTAGCCATTCAGAGTTTACTGGCAAAGATCTGAAGGCTTGTATGAGCTGATAAGCTTAAAAAATTTTGACATGAAATGTTCAAAAGCATATTATGCAATATTATCCATGCATACAGTAGTCCAATAAATTAAGGACCTAGCCACAAATTGGTTTAAGTACAACATAAGATGCATCTTAAAATATGACACACACACACACACCTCTCCTGTGACTGCATGAAGCAATCCCGAGTAGGAGACATTTGCATTAAATCGTTCTATTGCCTCAGCAAATGACCATCCAGGTGGGGGCTGTTGGAGAAACTTCAGATGCATAGATTCCACTTCCTCATCTACTGGTACTTCAAGGGGTCCTAGACGCTTGCCTCGTGATGTTGGCGTCATGCGCACATGGACATCCAAGTTCCCAGATGCTCGCACACCATCAATAAGAGATGCTAATAATGAATCTCTGAGAAAATAAAGATAAATTAGTTCTTTTTTATAAGTAACCAGGAAACATTTAATATTCCTATTCTATTCATTTGGAATCAAGAGAGACTAATAGGAATTAAAAACAATAAATAGAAATATTTAGAGAATAATTTGGCACGTAGCTAGCTTAAGCCACATGCTGGTGGCAGTCCTGATTTACAAAAAAAAAAAAAAAAAAAAAAATCAATATTCAAAATTATGTCTGTATATTACAGATTTATTTTTTACAATAGCTCCTAGTACAGTATCTATTTAATTTGTTTAGCTTATCAGATGCTGTAAAATATATTTCACTAGAGACTAAGCATGAAATTTTGTCTGTTTATATCTTAGATTCTGTATAGTGTACCTACTCTTTCCCTTTCCCCACTCCAAACGAAGTTGTGGCTATGACTAAAACCTTGGAGCAAGCCACTCTCTTTTGTATATGTTATATCTGAGTCTTCTGCTATTTAGTGGCTGGTTACAAATAACAGCCTCAAATTCCAGATACAGTACCTTACATAGTAACTGATCCAGCTACATAATCTGATAAATTATCACAGTTTAGAAATGACAATTCTTCAAATTCCAATCAGTTTGTGCTAACAAATTTTATTCATGCTCTTTTTTCCTTTCTTTCTGTGCAGTACTCCATGGAAAATTTGCATCTACAATCAAATCAGTTAACTTGATTTCCATAACTTGTTATACATTGCAGGATGCTACAGAATGGGGTACCAAGGATATGACTATAATAGCATAAATGTCACTTATTTTTATGAGTGAATGATATTCAAAGCATCAGCCGCATAAGGAAAAACTAATATTTAATAGTACATGTAGTTGCAAAAGATCCATTGAAATAATGTACTGTATTGCAAGAAACTCAGTACAGTGGTACCTCTACTTACGAGCAGCTCCCAACTCGAACAATTATGTACGTAAGTGTATTTTTGTAGGTGCTTTTGTAAGTGTATTTTTGGGGGTCTGAAATGGATTAATCTAATTTTCATTATTTCTTATGGGAAAAAATTCCTTCGGTATCGGCACTTGAATAGCCGTCTGGAACGAATTAAGCTCGTAACTCAAGGTACCACTGTATTAAAAAAAAAAAAAAAAAAAAGGATTTCTCACCTGTCAGAAGAAGTATACACTCGATTGCCACCTCTAACATACTCTACTGTGAGCATTTGTGGGTTCTCTTGATGTCGGACTAGAGCAAAAACATCCGAGAGGGGTCGTAACGTAACAATGGCATAGGAATTGGGATCACGTTCTATAAGGCATGTCTCACTAATACAGAGGGTTCTTTTAACAGGATCCAAGTGTCTGTGGCTTACTTTGTGAACAACAAATTCACATAAAGATGTGATGTGTTCATCTCCACTGAAAAAATAGAAGTTTTGTAGACTCAGAAGCAAGATATTTTCTTTCATATTATAGTTATTGTCAATCATAAATTTTTTGTAAATAACCAGAAGGAAAGTATCATTTGCAACTTTCAATGAATATTTACCAAAATTCTGAAGAAAACTAATCAAAACTCTGAGGCAGCACATTATTACAATGGTTAAAGAACCATCACTTTGATTAACATCCAGATTTCATCTAATAAGTCTTCCCCATTCTAGTGTTGGGCAATATATTCAGACCGAAATTATAGAATCTCTGCAAACCATTAACCCTTTGGGGGTCGACAGGCCTTCTCGGAAATACATTCAAAGGGTCGAAAATTTTTTGGATAAAAAAATAATATTTTTTTCTTATGAAATGATAGAGAATCGTTTTCCGATCATAACGACACCAAAAGCATGAAAATTGAATGAAAACTTACGGAATTATGCTCTCGCGAAGTTATCGGTCTCGAAGATGTTTACGCATCAGCGATTTCACCAACTTTGAGCCCTATTTTTGGCCAATTCCAATGTTCCAGTCCACTAAAATCATAGCTATTTTGCTAGAACTCCATTTCTTCTATCGATTGAGTACAAGAAACCACCTATTTACCAATTTCAACTACCCAAAATAGTGGTCAGAAAATGACATTTTGGCCAATTTCACACAAATTTCAAACAATGCCAATTTCAAAATATGGCCCAGAATAAACAAGGCAGACAGTCCTGGCACTAAAATAACATCTTTTCTGTTCATTAGTCATGTCTCCAGGCCCCTCTTACATTACTTTTGCTTCTTTCCATTTTGAATTTTTATTCTCACAAAAAAATGAAGATTTACTGTTATGTATACAACTGCATCATTGTAAAAATGGTATAAATAATATCAGTGCACTTGTGCAAGAATATTAGACTCGCCAGTTGATGTGTATTGGAGGCATGGTGTGATTTGTTTACTCTTGAACATCAGGGAAAATCGAACATTTTCGCTACTTTGAGCTCAATTTCAAGGTGTTTGTCATTGTCAAACCAATCAAAATCATCTCTATTTCTGTAATATATCTTCCATTCTATCACATGAGACCAAGAAAACGAGAATACATCAATAAATACCATACGAAAATAGACTGCAAAGTCGCTGTTTTAAATTAAAAGAACGGTCGGAGTTTTTCTTTCTCGTTATGCAGTGTGAGGTGCAGGATGTTTTTTTATACTGCACACACTGACCACATAGACCCATTCTTTCATATGTAGGGCTACCAGCCGTTTCCTGCTTAATTTGAAGCCGCTAGAATTTACGCGTACTAGTACGGCACCAACCCATGCTCGTAAAACATACTAGTATGGCACCGACCCCGAAAGGGTTAATAAGCTCAACATATCTTCTCATCACCATTAAAAAGAACAAATACTTAAGTATGCCAAGGAAGAGATTTACGTAACTTACCTATATTTTCCTACTCTAGTTTCCATTGCTTTTTGAAGAGTAATGCAAACTTTTTTGGCTGGGATTGAAATACCAATATATTTCTTAGCATTATCTTCAACTTTTCTGAGATATTAGAGCCAGGAAAAAAGACCCTCCCATACCACCAATACCACCAATCCAACTACATTCATCTTTGCTAATATACAGGGTCTAAAGCCAGCAACAAACAAAGTACCTTACATTCGTGGACTGCTTACAGAGTCAAAGCTATGTTTGCGGCTTTCACAGGACCACATAAGAGATCACTTGGACAATGAAATATGGATCCCGGGCTACAACCTATACAGGTGTGACAGAGTGAACAGGCAAAAAGGGGGGGTTGGCCTGTATATCACAGAGTCACTTATATGTTCAGAACTACTAAATGCCTCAAATGATGTAGTTGAAGTATAGCAATAAAGGTCGAGAATCAAAACCTGGTCATCGTGGTTGTCTACAAGCCACCGGATGCAACGTCCCAACAATTCCAGGAACAGCTTCTGAAAATTGACCACTGTCTGGAAAATCTTCCAGCTCCTGCCCCCAACATCTTGCTACTGGGGGATTTCAACCTCAGGCACCTAAAATGGAGGAACATTGCAAACAATGTGGTAGCAGAGATAACACCAGGAGGCAGCTCAGATGAAAATTCACACATGCATGAACTTTTAAATCTCTGCACCAAGTTCACCTTAAACCAGCAAATAGTAGAGCCCACAAGATTAGATAATACCTGGACCTCATCTTCACCAACAATGATGATCTGATACGAAATGTCACTCATATCAAAAACAATATACTCAGATCACAACATAATAGAGGTCCAGACATGCATGCGGGAGCCCCAGATCAACAAAATGTGATCAGCCGTGAGGAGCTTTCTCCAAATTCAACTTCAATAACAAAAACATAAGGTGGGACCAAGTAAACCAAGTCCTAAATGATTTAAACTGGGAAGATTGCCAAGCATCACGGATCCCAACCTATGTCTAGAACAAATTAACTCTGTCGTACTTGAGGTTTGCTCAAGGCAAATTCCCTTAAGGAAAAGGAGGAGAAGATGCAAACTAGAAGAGAGGCGCTCCTATACAGGCGAAGGCAAAGAATAACGGAGCGGCTACAGGAGGCCAATATCTCTGAAATACATGGGAGACACTAGTCAGAGAAATAGCAAACATCAAATTAAAACTAAAGGAATCTTACAGGAATCAAGAGACACGGGAAGAACTAAAAGCCATAAATGAAATTGAAAGAAACCCTAAGAATTTCTTTTCCTATGCAAAATCAATGTCGAGAACAACAACCAGTATTGGGCCCCTACTTAAACCGGATGGGTCCTACACAGATGACAGCAAGGAAATGAGTGAGTTACTTAAATTCCAGTATGACTCAGTCTTTAGCGAGCCACTAACCAGACTGAAAATCGAAAACCTAAATGATTTTTTTATGAGAGTGCCACAGAATTTGACAGACGCATGCCTTTCTGACATCACCACGACGCCAAATGACTTCGAAAAGGCAATAAATGACATGCCCATGCACTCCGCTCCAGGCCCAGACTCATGGAACTCCGTGTTCATCAAGAACTGCAAGAAGCCCCTATCACATGCTTTTAACATCTATGGAGAGGAGCATGGACACTGGTATCGTCCCGCAGCTACTAAAAACAACAGACATAGCCCCGCTCCACAAAGGGCAGTAAAGCAATAGCAAAGAACTACAGACCAATTGCGCTAACGTCCCATATCATAAAATCTTTGAAAGGGTTCTAAGAAGCAAGATCGCCACCCATCTTGATACCCATCAATTGCACAACCCAGGACAGCATTGGTTTAGAGCAGGCCGCTCCTGTCTGTCCCAACTACTGGACCACTACGACAAGGTCCTGGATGCTCTAGAAGATAAACAGAATGCAGATGTTATATACACAGATTTTGCAAAAGCCTTTGACAAGTGTGACCATGGTGTAATAGCACACAAAATGCGTGATAAAGGAATAACAGGAAAAGTTGGTAGATGGATCTATAATTTCCTAACACGTAGAACACAAGAGTAGTAGTCAACAGAGTAAAGTCTGAGGCAGCTACTGTGAAAAGCTCTGTTCCACAAGGCACAGTACTTGCTCCCATCCTATTCCTCATCCTCATATCAGACATTGACAGGGATATAAGCCACAGTGCTGTGTCTTCCTTTGCAGATTACACCCGAATCTGTATGACAGTGTCCACCGTTGAAGACACTGCAAGACTCCAAGCAGACATAAACCAAATCTTTAAATGGGCTGCAGAAAACAATATGAAGTTCAATGATGAGAAATTTCAATTACTCAGATACGGAAATCGTGAAGAAATTAAAATCTCATCGGAGTACAAAACTAATTCCAACCCACAATAGAGCGAAAACTAATGTCAAAGACCTGGGAGTGACCATGTCAGAGGATATCACCTTCAAGGACCATAACAATGTAGCAATTGCATCTGCTTGAAAAATGACAGGATGGATAATGAGAACCTTCAAAACCAGGGATGCCAAGCCCATGTTGACACTTTACAGATCGCTTGTTCTATCTAGGCTGGAATATTGCTGCACACTAACTGCACCTTTCAAGGCGGGTGAAATTGCTGACCTTGAAAATGTGCAGAGAACCTTCACCGCACGTATAAGTGGATAAACCACCTCAACTACTGGGAACGCTTGAGTTCCTAAACCTGTACTCTCTAGAACGCAGGCGGAGAGATACATTATTATATACACATGGAAAATTCTCGAGGGCTTAGTACCAAACTTGCACACAAAAATCACTCCCTACGAAAGCAAAAGACTCGGCAGGCAATGTAACATCCCCCCAATGAAGAGCAGGGGTGCTATTAGCACGTTGAGGGACAACACAATAAGTGTCAGGGGCCCAAGATTGTTCAACTGCCTCCCAGCATACATCAGGGGGATTACCAACAAGCTCCTGGCTGTCTTCAAGCAGGCACTGGACAGGCACCTCAAGTCGGTACCTGATCAGCCGGGCTGTGGTTCGTACGTTGGACTGCGTGCGGCCAGCAGTAACAGCCTGGTTGATCAGGCTCTGGTCCAACAGGAGGCCTGGTCACAGACCGGGCCACGGGGGCATTGACCCCTGGAATTCTCTCCAGGTAGACTCCAGGTACCACCTCCAGCATCTTAGCCCTCCACGTTTCTTGGCCCCCATGTGGCTCTAAGTTCTCCCAATCAATTTCCTTATGGTTGAAGTCACCCATGATCAGTCGCTTCGCCATGCTCGCACGAGCCCTTCTGGCCACTTCTGCCAGTGTATCAATCATCGCTCTGTTACTCTCATCATACTCTTGCCTTGGCCTCCTGCTGTTCTGTGGTGGGTTATACATCACTGCAATTACCACCTTGGGACCTCCAGACTGTAGCATCCCTACTATGTAATCCCCAGCTTCTCCTCTGTCTCCTCTCTCCAGCTCATCAAAATCCCATCGGTTTTTGATCAGCAGTGCCACTCCTCCACCCCCTCTGTTCCCTCTGTCTTTCCTCAGGATCTGGTATCCCATTGGAAAGATGGCATCTGTTATACCTGTGAGCTTGGTTTCTGTGAGAACTATTATGTCCGGTGATGCCTCTTTGACTCTTTTGTGCCACTCCTCCCACTTATTTGTTATTCCATCAGCATTGGTGTACCATACCTTCAGTTTCCTCTCTACTACTGTGTTTTGGGGGTCTGTGAGGGTGGGGAACCTGGCAGTGTACTGTGGGATTCTATAGTGGAGTGTTGGGTGGGGGGCTGAGATTGTGGGTTGTAGTTTGTGTTGGGATTGTGTGCTTGGTTGTTGGGTGTTTGGGATGGTTCTGTGTGTGCTTGTTCTTGTTGCTCTGCCCTGCTCTGGTTGTCCTCTACTGATTCTGTCCTTGTCCCTCCTCCTCGCTCCTTTCGCCTTTGTGCCCTCTCCCTCAGCTGCTGTCGTTCTGTTTTTGTTCTGTCCCGGTCTAGGAACACCCTCCTGTATTCTTCCGTTTCCTTCAATCGTGGTTTCTCTTGGAGGATTCTGTCCCTCTCTGTTTCTGTCCTGAGAATCAGCTTGAGCGGTCGTTTTCTCCCCTTTGAGTACCCCCCTATTCTCTGAAAATTTACAATCTCGGACATGTCTTCTTCACCTATTTCTTTGAGTATGCTCTCAATCTCCTTTCTTTCTGCCTGCCGTCTTTCAGTGTGTGTCCTTCCCCTCTCTCCTTCAGCCAATGAATAAACACTGCCTTTGCCCTCTCCTCCTCCCATTGCCTTTCCCTCCGCAGCTCAGGCTCCTGTTTCTCCCTTTTTTTCTGTCACTCTTGGTGGCATGATCGTTCCTCTGCATTTGCCCTATTCCCCTCTCCACCTGCTCTCAGCTGCTCACCCCTTTTGCTCCTTGGCCCTGCTTGGTAGGCAGATACGGCCGTAGCGTAAGTTACATCTCCTTCCTTCCCGATGGGCCCCCTTGATGCTGTGTCTTTACTGGTCAATACCCCTGTGGTCAATACCCCTGTGGTCAATACCCCTGTTTGTGCGTGTGTTTGCCTGGTGTTCAATGTAGTGCACAAGCCTACCTTAATTTAGCAATAATATAAGTCCCTCTAAGTCCTGTCAACACTTGCAAACACTGCAATAATTTGCAATTCAAATGCTTATGTTCTCTAAATATTTAGATCACTGGAGCACATGATTTGAGGTTCAAGTGTTGAAATGGAAACAGCAGTTTCCTTTAACTTTCCTGCTATGGCAAAGATTCACATTTATCTCAAATGTCTCAATCACCCACTCCTTGCAACTGGTCAGGCGTACGTGACTTCTTGGTTGGGTCCGTACATCTGTTACCAGTTAAGGTTGTTGATCAGGAAGCCAGACACGTCGTCTGGCCCTTTTCTAAGGGCAGAGGGCCCTTGAAAAGGGCAGAAAGGGCTGATACCCCGCTCTCTTGGAGAATTTTCTCCACAGAGGTGGTAGAAGATAGAAAGAGGGAGATAGGGAGAGAGAGGGAGATTGAGATAGAAAGAGGGAGAGAGAGATAGCAAGAGAGGAGGGGGGAGTGGGGAAGGGGGGTTAGTGGTCAGGTTCCTGTAGGCCTAACCGTCATGTGAGTGAGTGTGTGTGTGTGCATGTGTGTGTGTGCCTGTCCTCGCTTACAATTGATTTAATTAGAATATTTCACTCTGACGGCCTTCTGGGTTATCCTAGGCTCCCTACACGTATGCTGCTGTGTGATAGCCTATCACTGTACTCGTGCATACCTGAATAACTTTGCTGCTTATTGAATAAACAATGTCAGAGTATTCTTGTGCTCTTAGCGCCTACGCACACACTCTGCCTCGTGGTCCTACTTAAACCTCTACAGTTCCTTTCTATTAAGGCCGGGTCACCATTTGGAGAAGACCCGGGCCGGCAGTACTGGCGAACCTACAACGACAATTTCTATTAAGTGTTAAATACCCTAGGAATGATAGTCAGCTCTCCGGGTGTGGGTGTGTGTGTGTGTATGTGTGTTTATGTGTGTGTGTGACCCAACAATTAATATTTGCACCAATAACTCATTTCAGTTGTGACCGGGTGTAAACTAGTAAATTGCTCATTGCTTTATAATTTGTTTATGATTGCAACCATGTATAAAAGTAAGTAAATTTACTTACTTACATGATTCATTACATTTGAAACTTTTGAGTTCATTACCTTTGTACCTTGTTCAGCTATCGAAATGTTGGGGCCCAGTCTCTGGACCCATTATATACCTCAATAATCTGTAAATACCTTTGTAACTTGTCATGATTGTGACCAAATCTACCTGAGTTCATTACCTTTGTAACTTGCTCAGCTATCAAAACGTTGAGGCCCAGTCCCTGGACCCATTATGTACCTCTGTAATCTTTTGACTACCGCCCACAGGATGGGTATGGGGTGCATAATAAAGATATTAAACTAACTAACTCCTCTCCTGACTGACCAGGAATAATACGCGTCCGGTTTCAGAAGAAATCCCGGAAGCTAATATTATATATGGAGTGTTTTTTATACAATATTTATAGAAACTTGTCTTGGGACTGCCTTCTTGTAAGCTGCACCTTGAGCAAGCACTGTTGACACCGACACTCTGAGACACTTCTCTCAAACTTACAAGTGGCTATGGGACAAGTTTCTAGCTAACTGCAGTAAAAAGAATTCCCCACTACATGCACGATTATGAAAGGGTTTAACTTACTTGATGGAGTGGACATGTGGCTCCTAGTCTTCCTAAGCTGTAACCCCCTCCAAACACCATGTGAAGGGAAGAGTCTTAATCTGAAAATTAAGCGGTATTAGTGTCTTGTATTAACTCAGAATCCCCTGCTCTAGGGTATATCCTCCAAGCAATATCCAGACTTTTACTCAACAATGGGACGCTGGTACCTGCTAAAATGCGTCCGTCCGCATGAGAGACCCACAACAAAACCTACACTGTAAGGTCCTACTGTATTGGGTCTGGATGGAGTGAGATATCCTCAGTACTTCGGGATATCTCTTCCATGCCCGGACAGATGTTGAGTCACGTGGGGTTGCTGCCTGTTTCGCGCTTGTTCACTCCTTGAAGTCTGATCTGGTAGAAGGAGTCAGCATCACTCCCGCTTAGATTCAAGTGTGGGCTGCCAGTTCTCTCTAGCTAACATAACCCAAGGTTCGTCTATTTGGGGCTTATATCTACCTATATTAAGGTGCTAGAACTACAAACTTTCCTAGGCTTTCCTAGGTGAATAAATCTATCAATTAAAATGTACACAATTGTTACCTCTGCCAACTTGAATGTGTATGCTTGTTTTGGTTGGGTGTGTGGGTTTATAAACTCCGAGGCCCGATCCATGGTATGTTTAAGGCTCCTAACGGCTCACTTACCCTGTGGAACTTGAGTGACTCAAAAAGTTTCCACAATATTCTCTACCACACTATGTAATAAATTTACTACGTAATACTAACACCCAAGTACCTAGTTACCACTAGGTGAAGAGTAGCAGCAGGTGTAAGGTGACTAACACCCGTGGCCAGATAGCTAAAGCTCTCGCTTCACACGGGGAGGGTAGAAACATTGGGCGTGTTTCTTTACACCGGTTGTCTATGTTCACCCATAAGTAAAATGGGTACCTGGGTGTTAGTCGACTGGTGTGGGTCGCATCCTGGGACAAAACTGACGTAATTTGCCCGAAATGCTCTTCATAACAAGAGGCTTTCTATATAGTAGTATGTCATTGATGTCAGCTAGGCCTGTATACCTTGTACTTGTAGTAAATAAAAATATTATTATTATTACCTACTTGCTGCTAGGTGACCAATAGCAGCAGATGTGACTTAAAGCCAGGTACCTACTTACTGCTAGGTAACCAGTAGCAACAAGTGTAAGGTGACTAACACCCAAGTACCTACTTACTACTAGGTGACCAGTAGCAGCAAGTGTAAGGTGACTAACACCCATGTACCTATTTACTGCTAGGTGACAAGTTCCAGCAGGTGTAAAGTGACTAACACCAGGTTCGTACTTTCGGCTAGGTGAAGTGTAGCAGAAGGTGAAAGGTGAATAACACCCAGGTGCCTATTTTCTGCTAGGTGAAAAGTTGAAGTAGGTGTACGGTAACTAACAACCAGGTACCTACTTACTGACAGGTGAACAGTGGCAGCTGATGTACTGCTAGGTGAACAGGAGGCGCATTGCTGCTAAGTGTTATACGCACAATTTACTCACAGTTCATGAAGGAAATATTTTATGGATCTGCAAATAATGAGAGAATTTTATATTAGTTACTCATAATGAACGGAAAATTCGTTTTCTTTGACGATTGAACAATAATTTTCTTCTCTTGAGGGGTTACTTAAAAAAGTCACTTATGATTAGATAGTAAGTAAGTAAGAAAGTTTATTCAGGTATACACAAATACAGTTACATAGATTATCATACATAGCAGCATATGTGTAGAGAACCTAGGATAACCGAAAAAAGTCAGACAGAAACGAAACGAAACGAATACTCTCAGGTAAGTACCCACAAGGGGCGAGAGGGAAGTGGGGATAGGCGAAGAATAGATGGGTGAGAGGAAATATTTTAGAGTAAGAAATAGAGTCGGGACTAAACCCAACTGCAAGGCATTGTGAGGCTTAATAATCAATTTCAGTGTCAGGTATTATCTGCTGCAAGACTGGACGCTTAGATCGGGCGAAGGCAAGGTGTTCAGGTGGCGCAAAGGACATCTAAAGTTGCTTCATCTCAGGAAACTGACAGGACGACTCTCATAGGATGGCAGGTAGAGATAAGTAAGAAAACATCAGGTTTAGGACTAGTTCATTCTAAAGAAGTATTGGGTGGATAAAAGAGGGTATATTATGTGTATCGGGGGAGGGGCAGGTTCGTTCAAAGCTCTGAAGAGGTTGACTTCGGTATAAGGCGTTTTATTGTGGTATCAAGATAGTCAGTCCAATGTTCATGGTAAGTCTCAAGTCTGTCAATTTGTCTGTCAGAAAGTGTCTTCCAAAATTCGTTCAGAGCTGGTGTGTTAGTCCTGAGATGGAGAGATTCGCTGGTTGCAAATCATCCCACTTCCCCCAACACCCAACGTAGTGCTCGGTTTTGGATACGCTGAAGTTTTATGGTATTGGTTTTGGCAGATAGTGATAGAGCTAGAGAGAGTAAGAAATTAGGGGCCTAATAAGGGCTTTATACAGGTGAAGTTTAGTTGCAGGGTGAGCTCCTCGCAAA
>WNWK01007084.1:58687-98033 GCA_009830355.1 Cherax destructor | reverse complement strand
AAATGGATGGCTCCCAGAAATGGTGCCTAGCATTGAAATCCCCTATGACAAGTGCAGAACCACTGAGTTGCCCAAAGTAATGGGTAAACTCCCTGTGTTACTGACCTGCTGGGATTGTAAATCAGGAGGAAGGTACACCATTGAGTGCCCAAGGCAACGCGCACAGCTAGAATTTTTAACACCCCATTCTCATAGGTTCGGAGGGAAAGGATCATACTCTGGAGCCAGCTACACACAGAAGAGCTAGGCCACCACCACCCTTTTCAAGGCGATCCCGACGTTTACTATTACAGCAGCAGCGGCATCTGAGCCCGTATTTTTCTCATCACCCAGAGTTTATCAATGCTCCTATGATGACCTAGCTGCAAGCAAAACTGCACTAACCAACGTAGCATCCAGAATGACCCAAGAATACTAGCAGTGAGACCGACAAACCAAATAAACTGACGATTAAAGGAAGACTGCCCCTCAAACCCAAAGCACCACCCCGCTGCCAAACAAACGCTACCAGCCTACAGCTTCATCTTGCCGCACCAACTTCTCCGACTACTGTGTTAAAATGAGAAGAAACTTCAGAAGAACCAATTCCAAAATCAACAAGAAAACACCAAAAAATCTACTACTCAACTTGTCTACCCAGGACGCCGGTACACCCTCCATCCCCCTCACCACTACCCAGGGCGACGCATCAACAACAAACATGGCTGCCTCCCCACAAGCTCCCTTCACTGGTTTCACCCCAGATAATCTCTCAGGTATGACGAATGATCCAGATACACTAAAGTCATACATCATCAAATTAATCAATGAAAATATGGACCAACGTAAACCACTTCTGCAACAAGATACCAGGATGACACAACTTGAAAACAAAATCCTCAGCCTAGAACAAAGTTAACAACAACTGGAATGACTGATTTGGGCAAAACCCTCCAAACTATCATTGATAGCCACACTGAACAGATAACATCTATAAACACAAAGGTTGAGGAAGCAGTAAAGGAGTGGAAGATCAACATGGATAACCAGTTTAATGACTACCTTGCACTCCAAGAGGAAAAAACCGAGCAAGATAAGTTATCAGACGCAGTAATAGTGAACAGTCCATTCTTTCCCAGTGATATGACCCAAGCAAACAGTAAAGACATTACTATACAGATCATCAAAGATCAAATAAACGTTAATGTACCAGTGACAGATATAAAAGAAGCATGATTAGTAGGCTCCCATGGTAGAAAAAGTGTTATGATTAGATTCACCACACATGACAAGAAAACAGATCTAATTAAATCATCTATTATAGCCAGGAAACAGGTATACATAAACGAGTGTCTGACAAAAAAACGTCAGAACCTCTGGTATAGAATCAGAAAACTTAAGCGAGAGAATAATGATAAAATCCACCAATGTTTCACCCGGGATGGAAAAATTCTAGTGAAGAAAACAAGTGTAGGTCAGTTGTATACTATCACAAATAAGAATGAACTATCAAGATTCCTTAGGGATACAAATATTACAGAGACTGTCTAAACACAATGTCCAAAAACCAAACCCCTACGTATAGTGTAGTGTATGTTTTGCCCATCTACCTCATTTAAATTTACTTACGTCTGTACATGGTTGCACTCGTGAACAAATTATAAAGCAATGAGAAATCTATTAGTCTACACCCAGCCACAACTGTAATGAGTTATTGGTGCAAATTTTAATTGTTGGGTCTCACACACACACATATACATATACACATACATATATACACACACACACACATACATGTATATACATACACACATACACATACACACATGTACATACACACACACACACACACGACTTACATGATTCATTACCTTGTAACTAGTGAATTAATTACCATTGTACCTTGTTCAGCTATCAAAACTTTGGGGCCCAGTTTCTGGACCCTATATATGCCTCTGTAATCTGCAAATACCTTTGTAACTTGTCATGATTGTGACCATCTGATTTCATTACCTTTGTAACTTGCTCAGCTATCAAACTTTGAGGTCCAGTCCCTGGACCCATTATGTACCTCTGTAATCTTTTGACTACCGCCCACAGGATGGGTATGGGGTGCATAATAAAGATATCAAATCAAATCAAATCAATACCTCATTTAACTATTTGTCTATCCTTTGATGAATATTTTTGACAAATAGTTTTATTTTTATTTTTAAATACATACAGTTTTTACTTGTGCCCATTTTTCAACCCAAATTTCTATATATTTTTATCAGCTTAATTGCTTAGAATTTATTATTACTTTTGATCACCTTATTTGCTAAAAAATGTATTTACCTTTTATCCTTTTCTCCAACCTCATTTCTATATATTATTGATCACCTTAACTGCCTAAAATTTTATTTCAAGCTATTTTTTAATATAAATAAATTTTACTTTTGTACACTTTGTACACTTTAGCACTTATTTCTCCTTTAATAGTTAACTTTCATTTTCTTTATATTACCTTTAATAAATTCTATAATCACAACTAGTGCAATACTGAATCTTAATATTTGTTCCATTATAACTTAATATTGTAAAGATATATCCTAAATCTCTGTGACTTCTGTTCAAAAGTGTGTTAATCCAATAGCTCGTAAAATCAATTGATCAAATATCATATCTTTAAGTTTAACATTATTCATTGTTCTTAAATCTTTTTAAAATCACGCTCATATATAAACTTTTGTTTAATTAATTAACTAACTCAGGTGCTATAGTTTTAGATTCTTATTAGCTGTAAATTGACTACCTTAGCTCATTTTTTCATTTTTGTAAACATATCCAACGTACTAACTCACGTGCCAAGAACTCCTATTGCATTGTCCTATTCTTAAGTCTACTTGCATTGTTCTATTTTTAAGTTTATTATAGAATCACACTAAATCTTATGATTCCAAACATTGATCCTGATACCAACCTTTTATTAAATGACTTACATGAACCTAACAAAAACTGTCATTACTACACAGCAGAACAGGCTAAAACACAACTCAAAGCCAACAATAACATAACTATCTTTAACTACAATGTCAGATCTTTAAGCAAACATTTTGATGACCTCACTGCATTATTAAACTCACTACAGGCCAGAATGTCCATCATTGCTCTCACTGAAACCTGGCTAAAGCCTCATACTACAGATATCTATGCCATTCCTGGTTACACAGCCATACACAATTGTAGGCAAGACCAACAAGGAGGTGGCACAGCTATGTTATACTCAGACCAGCTTGAATGTATCAACAATACATGCACAAGAGATGAACATGGAGAATATATAATAGCTAAGTTTAAATCCAAATACCTACAAAAACCTCTCACAGTTATAAACATCTATAGATTACCACAGTCAAATATTCAGCAATTTAGTGAAAAATTAGGAAGTATGATTACTGATGCACACATGAACAAAGACCACTTAATCCTCACAGGAGACTTCAATATAAACCTCCTACAAGATCAGGACCCACAAGTAACTGAATTCATAAACACTATGAGCAACTGCTTGCTGCTCCCGACAATAACAAAACCTACAAGAATCTCCCAGACCTGTGCCTCTCTATTAGACCATATCTGGACTAACACCATATCCCCATTAAAATCAGGCATAATCACAGACAATACCACAGACCACTACCCAACCTTTCTCATAACCAACCTCGGAAAATTACCACTAGAGACTACTAAAGTTACCTTCAGACTACATAATGAGACAGCTATAAATAACTTTCATAACAGCTATGACAAGCACTGACTGGCAAACAGAAATAGATAACTTCACAGATACTGACTTATATATTAATAATTTTCTTAAAAAGACCCAATACCTCTATAATAAGCATTGCCCCCAAAAAACTAAACAAATCACAGCTAAAAGATTAAATAGTCCCTGGCTAACCCCCAGCATACTCAAATCCATTAATACAAAGCACCTATATGAAAAGCAGTACAGAATGGGTCAAATAACAAGAGAACAAACAAAACCTTACTCATCAAACCTAACGAGTCTGATAAGAAGGTCAAAAAAATTGTACTATGAGAACAGATTACATAACTTAAAAGGTGATATAAAAAAGACATGGAAAACCCTATCGGAAATTCTAGGAACTAAAAAGATATCCACAAACAGAACAATCAAGCTAACAAAACCAGATGAACCCCTACTCCCACCTATTGAAACAGCAAACAAACTCAATGATTTCTTCTCCACCATAGAAAAAAAGCTGGCAAGCAAAATCCCAAGTTCAAACACTCCACCTAACGACTATCTTACTGGCACCTATCCGAACACTATTCCTAGCCCCGACCAACCCAATAGAAGTTTCACTTATAATCAACACATTAAAAAACAAAGCAGGTGACCTAAATAACTTACCACCTTTTATATACAAAAAAGCCTCTCAAGTTCTCTCACCAATTATTGCAACTCTAACAAATCCATCGAATCCTCTACCTTCCCATCAATACTCAAAATAGCGAGGGTCACCCCCATCCATAAAGGAGGAGATCAAACAGACCTGAATAACTACAGGCCGATATCTAACTTACCCCTTCTCTCCAAAATCTTTGAAAAATTAATTCATAGACAAATATATTCCTACCTCACCTCCAACAACGTACTCAACCACTGCAATTTGGATTCAGGCCTAATAAAAATACAAATGATGCCATTATACACATGTTAGAAATAATTTACACCGCTCTTGAGAAAAAAGAAATCCCAGTGGGAATCTTCATTGATTTACGTAAAGCTTTTGATACAGTTGACCATGATCTGTTACACCTAAAATTATCACACTATGGTATAAGCGGGCACTCCCTCAACTACCTAAAATCATACCTTAGCAACAGAAACCAATATGTGTACACAAATGGAGCTAGCTCTACCGCGCAAACTATTACAGTAGGTGTCCCACAGGGAAGTGTTCTTGGCCCACTTCTCTTTCTCATTTACATTAACGACCTACCAAATGCATCTCAACTACTCAAACCCATACTATTTGCAGATGACACTACATACGTTATCTCGCACCCAAGCCCAGACATACTAGCCAACACTGTAAATACTGAATTGCAGAAAATATCTACCTGGATGATGACCAACAACCTTACTCTCAATATTGATAAAACCTATTTTATCCAGTTTGGGAACAGAGCTACAAACGCACCACTTAACATAATGATAAACGGGTCCCCTATCACAAAACTCACAGAGGGAAAATTCTTAGGAATCCATCTTGACAGTGGCCTCAAATTTCATACATATATACAACAAATTTCCAAGAAAGTCTCAAGGACCGTGGGTATACTATCCAAGATACGGTACTATGTTCCACAACCAGCTCTCCTTACCCTATATCACTCACTCATTTACCCCTACCTCACCTATGGAATCTGCGCATGGGGCTCTACATCAATAACTAATCTCAGACCACTAATAACACAACAAAAGGCAGCAGTTAGAATGATAACACATTCACACTCCAGACAACATACTCCACCAATTTTCAAAAATCTAAACTTACTCACCATACAAGACATTCATACTTTTTACTGTGCCTACTACATACATAGAACACTCTATGCAAATATTAACCCACCACTCAAACTTCTCCTTACCAATTTTAACAGGACACATGACCATAACACTAGACACAGATCACTCCTCGATGTTCCCCGTGTCCATCTAACACTATGTAAAAACTCAATGCATATAAAAGGCACGAAAATTTGGAATTCATTACCTGTCATTGCCAAAGAAACCCTGCCTGTACCCCAATTCAAAAAGATGCTAAAAAACCACCTTCTCACCCAAACCTAAATGCTCAATATCAAACATTCCCAACAAAGTAGAATAATCACTTAATTGTAAAAACCTGATTACTCACTTAAATGTAAAAACCTGTTATGAATAATACATACATTGATATGTTCAACTTATATTCAAACTTTATAACATAGATACACAATTATACTTATTATATACATTATCAACCATATTTTTTTAACATGTAGTCTAAGTAGTCCTAAGAATGCCCGCAATGCGCAGCATATTAGGGGCTTTTGGCATGTACATCTCTTTTATACCTATGTATCATGTAAACCCAACAATGTATCTTTGTACCATGTCTAAATAAAGTATTATTATTATTATTATAACAGTAAAACCCGACAGCCGAAGAGAATGACGAGGACGTAACCATGTCTCGGAGAGGCCCACCACGAGCGGGTGTACCTCAGCCAGATACTTCTGGAGGTCTGGGAGCTTTCCCAATATGGAACGAACGTTCCAGAGAAGAACAATAGAGGAGTGGGAGTGAGTCACGTGTGTGAACTAAGAAGCCCGATGAGGCGAGGGAGAACCGAGAGACATGCAGTCATAAAAGAGGTGCCCTGTAGGAAGGAGTGAAGCATTTCCTCCACCAAATGGAGGACAGGACGAAGAAATGAAGCCCAGGCAGGCGAGAGTGAAACATCGGAACCATCAATAGGGAAGGGTCCTGAAACAGGGGCTGGCTGGGGCTGGGGTTGAGGAGAAATGGAGGGGGACGACTTCTGTGAGGAGTGAGGCACTGGGTCAGGCAAGAGGTCCATTTGGACAAGGGGAAGGTACCAAACTGTGAGTTGATTTTGAAGCTGCACCACCTTGACGGGAGGATACGCGTCGTGAACGAGGAGCATGAGCAATAACTTCCGCAGTGGAAGCTGAATCTGAAGATACCTGGAGATGATGTTGCCCCGGAGGTGGGGAATCCAATGAAGGTAGAGAGAGTTCTGCAAGAGCTGCAAAACGGTTTGAAACAGGGACATTAGTCCTCACAGCTGTGGAGAACAGGTGGCCCGGCCGCACTGGTGCTGGGGAGATGCCCTTAGTGGGGGGCGCTGGAGACGAAGGAGACAAGGGTTGACGGACTGTGACTGGCTTTACGGACCGCAGGCTGGAGTTACATTCATCGAGGGAAAGGGACTGGGCCCTGGCTGAGTTTGCCAAATCAAGAGCCTGACGATATGCCGGGCAAGACCGGGATGTGACTTTGTGGACCCCTTTACAAAAATAGCATGAGGCTGGGCGGGTACAGGCAACACCGTCTTTGACTGCTGGGTGAAACCCACTACAGTTTGCACACCTAACCTTACCACGGCAGGACAACTCTCCATGCCCAAAATGGAAACATTTCCGACACCGAAGATTACCAAAAATTACAAATTTCGGGAGAGCACCTGAGAAACATACACAAACCATACGAGACGGGGCAGATCGAGTCGAGAGGCTCCAAACCTCTCGCAAACCTAAGTCATCCCCTCCACTCAAAACCAACTCAGAATGGATCTCCTCATCTGAGAGGGATGAGGAAATTGCTCCAATTCTACCGTAACAACAACCAGCAGCAAGGATTGAGGAGCGGACCTCCCAGCAGACTACATTTCACTTACCTAGGACATTGATGGCATTAAGTGGTAAATTTCTGGCCAGAAAAGACTTACGATGTAGTCGGAGCCTTAGGGCTGCACCCCTACCGAGTTGCTGGACACCCCCGTCTATGCAGGCCTTGCCGAAAGGAGAGCCACTGATGACATTAATGACTTCCCATGTATTGGTGAAGGGGGTACCACCAGCCTTTGGACGCACGAGAACCACCATCACGTCTGGGGTAATGTGGGGTGAAGAAGAAACAGTCTAGACAAGAAGTTGGCTGGCGTTTAGGGCTAGACAGGGGCTTGGCTCCATCATTAACCTCAAGGGCCAGTTTATAAATCCCAGCTGGGGACACAATATCCATATCATGGTCCAGAGGCGAGGAAACAGTTGTCAACTGAGTATGGGCCAGAGGGGGTCCCCCCATAGGGGCGAACGACATCTCAGTCAAACTCTCCAGAAATGGGTCAAATATCACCGCTTGATAGGAAGAAATTACTAAAAGCACACGCACACAAGAAAAATACAGTGAAGAACCTAAACAGGACCGTCACCACCAACAAACAACTGAGGAGCCTTCAAAAAGCACGTCTCGATCAGCTGAGTGACAACCACCAACTCCTTGCACTTCAATTCATAATTGTAATTACAAAATCTCGATGTATACTTGCAATGAAATAAAAATATTATTATTATTATTATTATAAATGCCCCGGCATGATAGTGGCTTTCTTTCTACTTCGCAAACCAAAATTGTAATTACATATTTTAACCTTTACAAGAAATAATGGACCCCAATGGAAATAAGTCACTCTGTCTGACTTTTTGGGTTATCCTAGGTTTTCTACACATATGCTGCTATGTATGATAATCTATGTAACTGTATTTGTGTATACCTGAATAAACTTACTTACTTAAACCTTTACTTTACTTATGGAGTTCCCCATAGCTAGGGCGAGCACCCAGGACACAATAGGCATTACACCTCTGAATTGCAACTATATTAATTTGCCAAAAAATATTGTATTTCCTGTATGATGGAGTTTACTTTACTGAATACAAATCTTAGTTGTTCATTCATTATATTGTTAACATTTTCAAATAATCATTCAATACTATTCAAATTATGTTTGTCAAATTCTTTATATATATGAAGGGATTTGACGTGAGAGGAGAGGAGTGAACGTTAGTGGCCATTAAGATTTAAGAAGGTCACCACTACACTAACAATGGCTGCTGCTGCAGAATTCTGTGTCCTGGTAAATATCTTGTATCGACTTTATAACTCGCTGCTGCAACTCTTTAAACTCTTCCACTCTTAATTACTTGTATTGCTCGCTCGGGTAATACTACTTTAGTTATTGAAGTTAAGTAATAACGGGTTTACTTAAGTTGATTGTTGAGGAAGCCGGTCACTTTATCCCATACTGAATTATGGTATATTTACGAGGAAGAGCTAAGCCTGTAGGTTTGATACAAGGAATGGGAGGTTGTAGTATGCGTGTGGGCATGTTTTATATTTTCCAGTTCTGTGGGATTATGCATAGATGTAATATTAATGACGTAGCAAAGCTTGCAGTCTTGGGTCGGCTGGGATTAATATAGACTTTGTAAAGCCTCTAATAAACTTTTCCATGCAGTTGTGATTTTAGGGCACTGAGGGCTGTTTCCTAATGGAAATAAGTCACTGACTTTTTTGGGTTATCCTAGGTAATATACACCACAGCAAATCACCTTAAACCCCTAATTATACAACAAAAAGCTGCAGTGAGAATGATTACAAACTCCTGCGCCAGGCAACACACCCCACCTCTATTTAAGAGCTTGAACTTGCTTAACATACATAATATCCACTTACATATATTATTGTGCCTACTACGTACACAGAATATTATTCTCCAATATAAACCCTTCCCTCAAACTCCTTGAGAACTACAATAGAATGCACTTGCACTTTTTTGGGTTATCCTAGGTTCTCTACACATATGCTGCTATGTATGATAATGTATGTAAATGTATTTGTGTATACCTGAATAAACTTACTTACTTACTTACTTACACAAGACAAAACACACTGATATCCCTCGTGTCCATCTCTCCCTATGCAAAATTGCAATGCATATAAAGGGCCCAAGGATCTGGAATTCATTGCTTGAAAATTCAAAGGGCCCCTGCTGCCTGCACACCAATTCGAGGCACTACTTAGAACTCACCTCACCTCCCTAAACTAACAACACAAACACTATATACTACCGCCACCTTCAACCCAAAATTTACCAAATTTTATAAATTACTTCAAAACTCAAATTGTCTCAATCTCATTATTATAATGTGCTAAAATATAATACTGTTACTATCTCTTTTGATATATATAAAATCAATGTTAAATTTGAACCATTTATATGTAACTATCTCTGTTGATATAAAATCTTATTATAAAGTGCTAAAATATAATACTGTAACTACCTCTGTTGATATATAAATCAATATTCAATTCAAACCAACTGTGATATATGTCTAGTATTAAGTAGTCTGTAAGGCATAAGTTTAGTCAGCCCGAAATGCCTCGGCATGACAGTGGCTTTCTTTGCACTTGCAAATCAATACTGAAATTACACATTGTAAACTATGCATGGAAATACTCCTTATAGCATATCAGTCAGTTAGTTAGTTTGATATCTTTATTATGCACCCCATACCCATCCTGTGGGTGGTAGTCAAAAGATTACAGAGGTACATAATGGGTCCAGGGACTGGACCTCAAAGTTTGATAGCTGAGCAAGTTACAAAGGTAATGAACTCAGATGGTCACAATCATGACAAGTTACAAAGGTATTTGCAGATTACAGAGGTATATATAGGGTCCAGAAACTGGGCCCCAAAGTTTTGATAGCTGAACAAGGTACAATGGTAATTAATTCACTAGTTACAAGGTAATGAATCATGTAAGTAAATTTACTTACGTCTGTACATGGTTGCACTCATGAACAAATTATAAAGCAATGAGCAATCTATTAGTCTACACCCAGCCACAACTGTAATGAGTTATTGGTGCAAATTTTAATTGTTGGGTGTCACACACACATATACATATACACATACATATATACACATACACACGCATACATGTATATACATACACATACACACATGTACATACACACACACACACACACGTGTCATTGCTTTATTTACAGGGAGCAAAGTCAGGGTATTTTTCCAGAATGGTCTGTAATATACCACTGTGGATAAAATACTTTGACATATCTTGAACATTTCTGAATGAGTAGTCTCTGAATTCATTAATTTTATCGCACTCCAGTACATAATGACGCAGGGTGTGACAATAATCCAACTGGCAAAGTTTACATCTTGTTTGGTCTACATCTGGTGGTGGTGATTTAACCTGCCAAAGATATTTGTAACCCAGCCGGAGGCGGGCGGTAGTGACATCCAAGAGTCTGCTTATTTTGTTGGATGCACCATAGACATGTGGCTCCTCCTGCATGATAGAATGATGATAGATGGACTGACTGGTGTCAAACTCCCTGAGTCTTAAGTCAATAAAATTCAGTTGAAGTTCTTTTCGTATTATTGTTCTCAAACTGCTAACTGACAAGCCAAGATTGTAATCTATCCCCTCTTTGAAAGCATAAAACTTAGCCAATTTATCAGTTCTATCATGCATCTGAAGACCAATGTGAGATGGAATCCACAGCATGTGCACTGACTCTACTATCCAGAATCCTACCATACCTGTGCCTGGCTTCTGACACGAGCATGCTACAAGTTATACTTGATGAGTTGAGAGCATTTATGGATGACAGAGAATCAGTTACAATTAGAGAGTTAACCTTAGATACATGGACGCATTTGAGTGCAAGGAGTATGGCAAACAGTTCTGTCTGAAGGGTAGAGGCCCAGTTATTGATGCGTGCTCCAATTTCTTTAAGAGAGCCATCACTCTGTATGACAACAGCAGCACTACCAGCTGCACCAGTGGATTGGTGAACAGAACCATCCACGTAAATAATTTGTGAGAGAGTGTGCTGTTTGGCTAAATTATCAATACAATTTAAGGCATCACACATTGTAAATTTTGAAAAGAAATAAAAATTTGAGTTTGAATTACTATCATCATGTCTAGTTTCAAGTAGTTACTATGTATTAGAATTAGTCTGCCCGAAATGCCCTGGCATGAGAGTGGCATTCTTTCTACTTAGCAAACCAAAATTGTAATTACATATTGTAACCTTTACAAAGAAATAAACTTTTACTTTACATACCTTACTTACGAACTTAAGGTGTCCAGTGGCCTTGTAGGCAATGCTTTTGCTTCAGATGCAGTGTGTCTGGGGTTCAATCTCCAGAAGAGGGTAGAAACTTTGGGGGGTGTTTCCTTACACCTGTTATTCCGTTCACCTAGCAAGCAAGTAGGTACAGTGGTACCCCGACTTACGATATTAATCCGTCAGAAAGGGCATATTTTAAGGCGAAACAATCGTTACACGAATCAATTTTCCCCATAAGAAATAATGGAAATAAATTTAATCCGTCCAAGACTTCCAAAAGTAGTTAAATAAAATATTTTTTAGAACTTTTTGACATTAAATAATACAGAATTTAATGAAGAAAACCTAAATACACATGTAAATATTGTACAATAACATGTCACTTACATTTATTGAAGAGTTGTTGATGTGTGGAGGACGGGAGGAGGGGAGAAGGTGGAGTAGCATGCTAGTGTTTGGAAGGGGAATCCCCTTCCATTAACACTGCAGGTATCAAGTTCTTTTCTGGGGTTACTGGCCTTTTTCTTTGAATGCTACACTCCCTGCATGAATGCTACACTCCCTGCATGAATGCTACACTCCCTGCATGAATGCTACACTCCCTGCATGAATGCTACACTCCCTGCATGAATGCTACACTCCCTGCATGAATGCTACACTCCCTGCATGAATGCTACACTCCCTGCATGAATGCTACACTCCCTGCATGAATGCTACACTCCCTGCATGAATGCTACACTCCCTGCATGAATGCTACACTCCCTGCATGAATGCTACACTCCCTGCATGAATGCTACACTCCCTGCATGAATGCTACACTCCCTGCATCCTTGCTACACTCCCTGCATCCTTGCTACACTCCCTGCATCCTTGCTACACTCCCTGCATCCTTGCTACACTCCCTGCATCCTTGCTACACTCCCTGCATCCTTGCTACACTCCCTGCATCCTTGCTACACTCCCTGCATCCTTGCTACACTCCCTGCATCCTTGCTACACTCCCTGCATCCCTGCTACACTCCCTGCATCCCTGCTACACTCCCTGCATCCCTGCTACACTCCCTGCATCCCTGCTACACTCCCTGCATCTTTGCTACACTCCCTGCATGCCTGCTACAATCCCTGAATGCCTGCTACACTCCCTGCATCCCTGCTACACTCTCTGCATCTTTGCTACACTCCCTGCATGCCTGCTACACTCCCTGCATGCCTGCTACACACCCTGCATAAATGCTACACTCCCTGCATGAATGCTTCACTCCCTGCACATTCTTTACCACAGGCTTGGCACTAGGAGCTTTCTTGGGGCCCATGGTGGCTTATTTAGCAGTTGCAAACACTAAAAACAGTGGAATAATGACAATATACTGGTATGAATGCGTGGGTGTGGGTGGGTGGTCGCTCTCACTTGTAAACAATAGCACACTGACGCTCCCTGGAGTGCGCGCTCAGCTGGGCGCCAAGCGGACACGTCCGGTATGAATGTCGTTACACGAAGCAAACATCGTAAGTCACAGTCAAATTTTTTACGTTATAAATATCGGTTATCGAAAATAACGTAAAATGATAACATCGTAAGTCGGGGTACCACTGTACCTGGGTGTTAGATGATTGGTGAGTCACATCCTGGGGTATGAGACTGCGGACCACAATGGAAATAAGACAGACAGTTCCTCGATGACGCACTGCCTTTCTTGGGTTATCATGCATTGTTAACCCTCTGGGGTTAAAAATCCGAACAAATCTTAACTTTATTTAGGCACAGGTACACACAAGTACAATTAATCATACATGTGTAAATTACCTAGGATAACCCAAAAAAATTCAAAAGTAACTTATTTCCATTGGGGTCCTTGATAATTGTACTTGTGTGCACTTGTGTAAGTAAGTTTATTTACAGGTACACATAAATAGTTACACAAATTTTCATATACATATATATAGTATATGTATAGAAACGTGTGTAAAAATTACCTAGGATAATCCAAAAAAAGTCAGTGACTTATTTCCTCTGGGGTCCTTGAACTTATTTCCATTGGATGCCTAAATAAACTTGTTTGATAGTTCTTTATTTTTTACTGGTCAGTTCTCTGATTGTGAAAGTTTAATTTATCATACAATACTTATAACCCTTTCTTGTTGGCTGTTTCTGGAGTTCTCCATGCCTGATATTGTCTGCACTTTATGAGGTTGTGATCTGATTATAAGATAAGATTTCTTCGGATTTTTAACCCCGGAGGGTTAGCCACCCAGGATAACCCAAGAAAGTCAGTGCGTCATCGAGGACTGTCTGTCTTATTTCCATTGGGGTCCTTAATCTTGTCCCCCAGGATGTGACCCACACCAGTTGACTAACACCCGGGTACCTATTTGCTGCTAGGTGAACATGACAGCAGGTGTAAGGAAACACGTCAAAATGTTTCCACCCGCCGGGAATCGAACCCGGGCCCTCCATGTGTGAAGCGAGAGCTCTAGCCACCAGACCACTGGGCCATTGTACTTGTGATTGTTATGTCTGATTAGTTCCTCATTTGTGAAGATGACTTTGTATTTTTTGTTTCTAGTAGATTCTGTTATCTGTTGGTTCAGAGTAAACTTTTTAGAGCCCCATTAACACACTGGTATTCAACTGTAGGGCTAGCATGTTACCAGGCAATATCTGATATGATGCTCTTCTTTACTGTCTTCCATTTAACATTAGGAAGATTGGAATCTCCAAGAAGGATAATATTTGGTGTAGGATTTTAAAGATTTTCCAGGCATTTCTTTTTTCTTCATTGATTCTGTGAATGGTGGATTACATACAAGGATAATTTCTGTAACAGTCTTGCTTCTAACCTTTATACCTGCACCTTCTATTGGATCATTTGATGGTTTCAACAGTTCTGCACAACAAACTATGTATTTATTTTACATAGTCCTATTTACTTTGTCACATTTATAAACATTGTAATTTTTTGCCCATATCTCATAGTTTAAAACATCCCTTGTGTTTCTGTAAATGCTTCAAACATGGCATTTGCTTCTGTGAGGAGATCTTTATTTCTATTTTCAATCACTGAATGTTAGCAAAAAGGAGGATTTACCATTTGAGATATTTGAGTTTGTTTTTAGTTTCACTTGAATTGTACCATCATGTAATATGGCTTTCAGTATACAAATACAGTGGCACCTCTGGTCATGAACGCTTCCGAAAATGAACAAATCGGTTTACGACCATAAAAATCACCAAATTTTTCCATCTGGTCATAAACACATAATTGGGTGACGAACAAACACAGCTGCGCCAATTTTCACATTCCTCGCCATTTTTTTGCACGCGCCTCATTGACAAAGCCTGGGAAGGCGTCACATATCAGACCTTGAATTCAGCGTGGAAGAAACTTTGGCCTGAATGCGTTCCTGAATGAGATCTCAAAGGATTTGAGACCTCTGTTGTGGAGATTGTGTCCATGGGCAAGAGCATGGGTCTTGTAGTCGACAGTGATGACATCGAGGAACTTTTTGAGGATCACAAGGAGGAACTGACAATGAATGAACTCGCTGATCTCCAGAATGAGCAGCATAAGGTGTTCACTGAGGAGCAATCATGGGAGGAAGAAGAGGAAAGGGAGGAGATTAAAAGTTATGTGATAAAAGCTGTCATAGAAAAATGGAACAAGTGCCAGGATTTCTTTGAGAAGAATCACCCCGACAAAACTTACGAACAGTGTATTGAACATGATGAATGATAACGCTGTCTTTCATTTCCGTAACTTTTTGATGCGAAGGAAAAGACAAGTCACATTTGATCAGTTTATGGTGAAGTTTGGTCCACCAGCTAAACGAGAGAAAACACCTGAAGGAGAACGTCTGCTGAGGCAGACTCTCCCTCAAAACAGTAACCTCCTCCCCACTTATCTTCCTCACTTCCTTCACACCAGAAGTCGTCTCATGCAATGTTAGTTTTCTTGGTTGTTTACGGTATGTTTTTTTTCTGTTATTTAATTTTTTTTTCTCTATTAAACTATGCATAATTTTGTATAATTAAGGATTTTTCAAACTTTGATTATTTTTTCTGTGCCTAAAACTCTTAAACAAAACTGTTTACAGCAAACGGACTCGTGCAATGTTAGTTTTCTGTTGTTCAAGGTTTTCTCAGTGTTATTCAAGGTTTTTACATTTAGTTTACTATTACACTGTGCATTCTATGGTATAAATAACTATTTTTGTGTTTAAAAATCTTAAAAAAACAGTATTTACATACAGTTCGTAGGGATCTGGAACTGATTAATCGTATTTACATACAATCCAATGGGAAAATTAGGTTCTGGTCGCGACCAGAGTTTTAGAACGAATTATGGTTGTGACCAGAGGTTCCACTGTACCTAGTCCCTCCAGTATATGTAGTTTATAATATGGCCTTGTTTGGTGCAGGGGTTTGAAGTATGTATTAGTTTGGCTTGCTGAATTGCTATGTCTATATATGTCTCCTGTTGTCCTTTCTTGTATTCCTTTGTTTTTATATCTCTTCCCTCACCCCCCTTCCCTGCTGTATGACCTTAGTGAGTTTAGTGCTTCTTTTTTATTATAATAATAATAATCCCCCCTCCCCCCTCAAAATTTTGTTTTTGATTTCTGGGTAATTAATGTAAAGTAAATTTTATTTCTTTGCAATTTTACATAGATATTGGTAGTTACAATCATAAACTGAAGTGCAAGGAGAGCCACTGACATGCCATGGCATTAGGGGCAGCTTAATCTAATGACTTATAGACTATGTACATAATATTAGAGAAGTTGATTGAGTTTATTCTAGTTTTATATTTGATTTCAAATTACAATATGAAATTATACTGTTATAATTACAATTTGATGATATTAAATTGTAACAAGTGTTTAGGAGGATGGTAATATAAAAGTGAGATTATCTTAAGGAAAATAACATTGAGCATTTTTGAAAGTAATTTATAGTATGAGTATTTAGTTTTGAGTGAGTAGGGGGTAACATAATAGTAGCATATTAGTAAAAATTGAAATGATCTTATAGGAAAATAATATTGAGCATTTTTGAAAGTAGTTACAGTATGAGTATTTAGTTTAGGGTGAGTAGGTGGTTTTTGAGAAGAGTCTTAAATTGATTTAAATTAAACTAATGTGATTGCAACTGTTGTGGGCCATCTCGTATGAAATGTTACTTTTCAAAAAAATTATTCTCCTGTAAAAAGACTGCATACTATAAATATACAATAACATATTTATAATATATTGGATTACAAGTTAGACTAAAACCCATGAAAAGCCAGACTTAAAACTACGTAGTAGGTCAGTGTTATCCATTGTGTACCATGTTGGGTGTATTTTTCTACAATAAGGTTAGCATAGGCCTCATTCTGACCACGCATGTAGGTTTATGGTACAATAATGTCATTACAATTTCCTGAGTCATTAAGGCTTTGATGGGAATTAAGCTAGAGCTTACCCTTAGCCAGTCTAGCGTGAGAGTCTTCTGTAAAAACCTGCATCTGTGGTCACAGTAGGACCCATGCTAACCTTCCTTGGGTGTATAGAACTACACCTAGTATGATGGATCTTATTAGGCTAATATGGGATACTATAGATCTTATTAGGCTAGTATGGTACAGTATGGATCTTATTAGGCTGGTATGCTGTGGGTTTGAACTCCATCCCATATAGTGAGTTTTTTTCAACCTTTTCTTTACAATTTTTGTTGTGCAATTACAGTACAGTGGTACCCCGAGTTTCGTACAAAATTTGTTCCAGAAGAAAGTTCGAGTGCTGTTACCGAACGAATTTGTTCCCATAAGTAATAATGTAAATTAGATTAGTCCGTTTCAGACCCCCAAAAATACACTTACAAAAGCACTTACAATAATACACTTACATAATTGTTCGAGTTGGGAGCAGTACGAAACTCGGGGTACCACTGTACGTATATTGAAATTTGTATATTTTGCTCAAGCCTACACAGCATTTTTTAAATGCACTGTTCTAAAAAATTAAAAATACTTTCTTAAACATACTTTGACTTCCTTTACAGGCAAGGTCCTTCTCCACCTCGGTGGCTATGAAGCAGTTGGTGAAGGTTAGTTTTTTACATACTGCATGTCTTGTTAGGATTTTTTCCCCATTTACTTGCACTTTCCATCCCTCCTCTTTCCTTTCAACTATGCCAAAGTACATTACCAGCCAGACAGTCTCAAAATTATCCAGCTCCTGGGTTTTACTTGGTGGTCCATGGACTCCCTAGGGAGTCCATGAACCGAGGCTGAAAAATGCATTTTTTCTCTAGAGTTCCTTACTGTTACTTTGAAGATTGCTTTTGTAATAGAATTCAGTGTTATGCCAAGTTATCAGTTTGTTTTATTGAAGCAATGTGAAAAATTGAGATACTGGTTTTTCTATGGTAAGTTTTGAATGCATAATTTGATGGGGTAAAACCTTCC
Source organism: Cherax destructor (assembly GCA_009830355.1). Classification (NCBI taxonomy): domain Eukaryota; kingdom Metazoa; phylum Arthropoda; class Malacostraca; order Decapoda; family Parastacidae; genus Cherax; species Cherax destructor. The sequence continues at coordinate 79,854 of WNWK01007084.1, read as the reverse complement.
ATGCTGGTACGTACCTTGAGAATGCGTCTTCTGAGTGGTTTCAGACTTTACAGGCTAGTGGAAGCATCAAATTAATTTTGAGCTATGTGGGTGCCATGTTGACAATTTATTATAGAAGAAATGGTATAGTTTCCTTGCATTAACTTGTGAATGCATCTTTTGATTGGCTTCAAATCTTGAAAAACTGACTAAACTGCATTAGAAACTTGTACTGCACTTTGTACTATACAGTGGACCCCCGAGTTTCGGCCATAATTCATTCCAGAAGGCTGAAATGTTCCCATAAGGAATAATGTAAAGTAGATTAGTCCGTTTCAGACCCCCAAAAATACACTTGCAAAAGCACTGACAATATAACACTTATATAATTGTTCGAGTTTTGAGGTGGTCGAAACTCGGGGATCCACTGTATTTCTTTTGTATGCATTGTGGTAGAAGGGGCCGAGTTAATGGGATATAGGGATACCTTTCTTGATAGCTCAGCAACCAAAACACATCTAGTTAATATAAAATACTAAATGTAAATATATTTACTTTCTAGCCTCCAATTCAGCTGTTTGGATTAGAGGGTCGTTATGCTACTGCTCTTTATTCGGCAGCCTCAAAACAGAAGGCAATAGATGCTGTTGACAAGGATATGAAAGCATTTTCTGTAAGTATAAGAGAACATATGTATTTGATTATGTTCATATAATTTTTTTAATTTAATATGTACTTAGTGCATCATCTTGCACTAAGTTGAGTGGCAGGCAAGGTGTGATTGTTCCTGTTCTTACAAGTATTATGACAGTGTGAACATGATTGTCTTTATTAACATTGTGGCATGTACACTGTGTGTGATCTTTGTCCATAACCACTAGCAGTATACACTACCAGTGATAACTCATTTTGTGGCTTTTTTTTGTCTATACTTCTTCAGTAATAGAGGTGTCTAGTCAACATGTTGTGGCAGCCTGCAGGCCTGCATGACCATCACAGTCATATGTGTGTGTGTGTATATATATGTTGTGCTGAATAGGTAAAACTTGCGATTTTGGCTTAAATAGCAATGCTCTTCTTGCCGAATAAGGCAAGCGAAAATTTGCGTATGCAATAATTTAGCAATCATCATTCTGAACCTAACAAAAAATATATATTTCATTGTGTTTGTTTTTTATTAAATTATTGTAAACTTGCATAAAATATATTTACAGTGGTACCTCTACTTACGAGCAGCTCCCAACTCGAACAATTATGCAAGTGTATTTTTGTAGGTGCCTTTGTAAGTATATTTTTGGGTGTCTGAAATGGATTAACCTAATTTTCATTATTTCTTATGGGAAAAAATTCCTTCGGTATTGGCACTTGAATAGCAGACTGGAACGAATTTTGCTCGTAAGTAGAGGTACCACTGTAGTTGGGTTTGGCTAAATTAAATTGTGGTTGTTATAATAAAGTTAGGTAAGTTTTCTAAGGTTCTTTTGGTACAAAATTATTAATATTTACATTAACATAAATGAATAAAATATATCTTTAAATGTATAAGAGAAATTTTTTGAAAGGACTTAATTTTAAATGAGTTCTTGCTAAATGACCAATTTTATCTATATGGCGAGACATTTTCTACACAGTAGGGCCCCGCTTTACGGCGTTTCGCCTTACGACATTCCACTAATATGGACATTTCAAATTATGACCAAAACTTACTATATGGCTCCCCCACCTGACTTTCTAATACGGTCACTGCACCCCACCAGGAATGTTTACATTATCCGTGAGCACTGCGTCTCCATTATATCTGGAAACTTTCCAAAATTTCAAGTACAGTGGTACCTCGATTAACGATGGTCCCCAAACTCGCCCTTTTATGTAAGTTTATTTTTTTAAATGCTTTTGTAAGTGTATTTTTGGGGGTGTAAAAGGACTAGTCTATTTTACATTATTCCTAATGAGGATAAATTCGTTTGGTAATGGCACTTGAACAGCATTCTGGAATGGAAAAATATCGTTAACCGAGGTACCACTGTATTTTAAAGTTATTTCATGTTTTATATACGTATACAGTGGACCCCCAGATTACTTACTGCTCCAAACTCGAACAATTATGTAAGTGTATTTTTGTAAGTGCTTTTGTAAGTATTTTTGGGGGTCTAAAAGGACTAATCTAATTTACATTAGTATTCCTTATGGGAATAAATTCGTTCGGTAATGGCACTTGAACAGCATTCTCGAACGAAATAATGACGTAATCTGGGGGTCCACTGTATACAGTGGTCCCTCGGTTTTCGCCGAAAATTTGTTCCAGAATGCTGCTCAAGTGCCATTACTGAACGAATTTACTTCCTAAAGAAATAATGTCACGTAGGTTAGTCTATTACAGACCCCCAAAAATACACTTGCAACAGCACTTACGAAAATACACTTACATAAATGTTCGAGTTTGGAGATGCACGAAAACTGAGGGACCACTGTATATATATACAGTGGACCCCCGGTTAACAATTATGTAGGTGTATTTTTGTAAGTGCCTCTGTAAGTGTATGTTTGGGGGACCAAAATGACTAATCTCATTTACATTATTCCTTATATTAATAAATTCGTTCGGTAACGGCACTTGAACAGCATTCTGGAACGAATTATGGCCGTTAACCGGGGATCCACTGTATATACAGTGGACCCCCAAGTTTCGTAAAAACTTCACTCCTGAAGTCTGCTCAAGTGCCATTACCGAACGAATTTACTCCCTTAAGGAAAAATTTAACGTAGGTTAGTCTATTTCAGACCCCCAAAAATACACTTCCACAAGAACTTACAAAATTATACTTACATAATTGCACGATTTCCGGGGTATTCGTTAACCGAGGGTCCACTGTATATATTTTTCTTCAACAAGTCGGCCGTCTCCCACCGAGGCAGGGTGACCCCAAAAAAAAAAAAACTTTCATCATCATTCAACACCTTCACCTCACTCATACATAATCACTGTCTTTGCAAAGGCGCTCAGATACGACAGCTGAGAATAAGTCCCTCCCAGCTGTCACTATCCCAGACCCCTCCTTTAAAGTGCAGGCATTGTACTTCCCATTTCCAGGACTCAAATCCAACTAAATAAATTAACTGGTTTCCCTGAATCCCTTCACAAAATGTTACCCTGCTCACACTCCAACAATTCATCAGGTTCCAAAAACCATGTGTCTCCATTCACTCCTATCTAACATGCTCACAGTAGAATAAATTAACATAAATATGAGATGTTATGTGTAGATGAACATGTATCAACCATAACCAGACGCGTTCGTCTGTTTACATCCTCTGCGTTTCTCTTCTCTTTTACTCGTTCCCTCTCTCGTTTATTCCTTTTACTTCGTTTGCTCACCTCTCGCCCTACATTAAGACTACAAATATTTTAAGGTAATTAATGAATGTACTGTATATGCATTTTACTGCTCTGGGGTGCTTTAAATGTAGTAATAATATGTGTGGGTGGGGTGGGGTGGGCTGACCTGGCTGGCTTCCATACCTCCCACAACTGACTTCCTGCAAATAAATACGACTCGCTTCTCACCCTATATTAAGACTACAAATATTTTAAGGTAAGTAATGGGTGTACTGTGTGTGTATTTTACTTTTTATTGTTTTTAATGTCTAGTTCTATTGTTAACTTAATATATGTTAGTGTAAACTTGTTATCTGGCATTTATATGCATTTATAAGTGGAAAAAAATGGCGTTCCACTTTCCGGCGTTCCACTTTCCTGCCGTTTAACCCTTTGACTGTTTCGGTCATATATATACGTCTTACGAGCCAATGTTTCGGACGTATTAAGACTCATAAATTCTAGCGGCCTCAAATCAAGCAGGAGAAAGCTGGTAGGCCTACATGTGAGAGAATGGGTCTGGATGGTCAGTGTGCACAGTATAAAAAAAATCGGGCAGCCAGTGGTGCATTGTGGGAACGCCATTTCAGTAGTCCTTGTTCAGCATGCCTAGCGGTAAGAATTATCTGACTCCTTGGCGCATCTGGGACTGTTCTCTTCCTCAATGATAGCTCTAACACAGATGGAAGTCTCTCTGAAGATAAATTTCATGGTTTTGAGGAGTTTGTGACCGAAAGAAATGCCCAGGATACCAGAAGGAAGGAGGGAAGAGATGAAAGGAAGGAAGGAAAGAAGAGATGAGAGAAAGGAAGGAAGGAAGAGATAAGAGGAAGGAAGGAAAGAAGAGATGAGAGAAAGGAAGGAAGGAAAGAAGAGATGAGAGAAAGGAAGGAAAGAAGAGACGAGAGAAAGGAAGGAAAGAAGAAGTAAGGAAGGAGGAAAGGAAGAAGGAAGGAATTAAGAAAGGAAGGAAGGAAGAGATGAGAGGAAGGAAGGAAGGAAATATGTAAGACACAGAATCTGTTTGGCTACAGTTTCTCGAGGGTCGTGAAAAATTAATTTTGGGTGTGATTTACAGACCCCCAAGCCTGGATAGGGAGCGCAGTAAGCTGCTATGGGACGAAATTCATAAGGCGTCTAGATATGAAAATGTTGTGTTAATGTGAGATTTTAACTTTAGACACATTGATTGGAACAATGTGACAGGTAATCTTGAGTCTAGTGACTTTCTTGATACGGTTCAGGATTGTTTTTTAAAACAGTTTGTGACAGAACCAACTAGAGGTAGCAACTTGCTTGATTTGGTTCTTGCTAACAAAGAATCACTAATTAATAATCTTGAGGTTAATGAAGAGCTTGGGGAAAGCGATCACAAATCACTTAGTTTTAATATATCATGGAATTACCCAGGTAACTGCAATCAAGTCTCAGTTCCAGACTTTCGTGTAGCCGACTTCATGGGGCTGAGAAATTACCTAGGTGGGCTAATTGGGATGACCTGACTATGGGTCAGGTAGGTGGTTTTGGTTGCCAATATGACGTTTTTCAGAGCATAGTTCTAGCTGCCCAGACAACTTTTGTTCCAAGTAGGGAAATTAGATCTAACAAAATGATCCTAAATGGATGAACAATAGATTAAAACATCTCATTGGTCAAAAGAGAGGCATATATAGGCGTATCAAAAGAGGGATGGACAGATAAGAAATCAATATTTTCAATTAAAGAGAGAAATAAAAAAGGAATAAGAAAAGCAAAAGGGATTATGAGGCTAAGGTCGCAAGGGATTCGAAGACTAACCCAAAAGGGTTCTTTCAGGTATACAGAAGTAAGATTAGGGACAAGATAGGCCCACTTAAGAGTAACTCAGGACAGATCACGGACAGTGATAAGGATATGTGTGAAATTTTCAATACTTACTTCGTCTCAGTTTTTACTCAGGAAGATACTAGCAGAATTCCAGAAATAATAAATTATGTAGAACTGGAAGATAACAGACTATGCAAGATTGGGGTAACTAGTGACATGGTCCTCAGACAAATAGAGAAATTAAAACCTAACAAATCCCCAGGCCCTGATGAACTGTTTGCAAGAGTTTTAAAGGAATGTAAAGAGGAACTTAGCAAACCTTTGGCAAATCTTTTCAATATATCACTACAAACTGGCATAGTGCCAGACAAGTGGAAAAGGGCAAATGTAATACCTATTTACAAGGCAGGTGACAGGTCCTTAGCTTCGAACTATAGACCAATAAGCCTTACCTCCATAGTTGGTAAATTTATGGAATCAATAATTGCCGAGGCAATTCGTAGCCATCTTGAAAAGCATAAATTGATTAATGAATCTCAACACGGTTTTACAAAGGGGCGTTCATGTCTTACGAATTTACTAACTTTTTCACTAAGGTGTTTGAGGAAGTAGATCATGGTAATGAATATGATATTGTGTATATGGACTTCAGTAAGGCTTTCGATAAAGTTCCACATCAGAGGCTACTGAGGAAACTTAAGGCACACGGAATAGGAGGAGAAATATTTTCCTGGGTAGAGGCATGGTTGACTAATAGGCGGCAGAGAGTTTGCATAAATGGAGAGAAATCAGAATGGGGGCGTGTCTCAGCGGTGTTCCACAGGGGTCAGTTTTGGGCCCCCTGTTGTTTACAATTTACATAAACGACATAGATGAGGGAATAAATAGTAGCATAAGTAAATTTGCTGATGACACCAAAATAGGCCGTCAATTCATTCAAACGAGGACATTAGAGCACTCCAGGATGATTTGAATAGACTGATGCAGTGGTCGGAGAAGTGGCAGATGCAGTTTAATGTAAACAAATGCAAAGTTCTAAATGTTGGGCAGGAAATAACCATGCCACATATAAGCTGAATAATATAGATCTTATTACTTGTAATTGCGAGAAGGATTTAGGAGTTCTGGTTAGTAGTAATCTGAAGCCTAGACAAGTGCATAAGTGTTACAATAAGCTAACAGAATCCTTGGCTTCATATCAAAAGTATAAATAACGAAGTCCTCAGGTTGTTCTTCAACTCTATATATCTTTGGTTAGGCCTCATTTAGATTATGCTGCACAGTTCTGGTCACTGTATTACAGAATGGATATAAATGCACTGGAAAACGTACAGAGGAGGATGACAAAGTTGATCCCATGTATCAGAAATCTTCCCTATGAGGATAGACTGAGGGCCCTGAATCTGCACTCTCTAGAAAGGCGTAGAATTAGGGGATATGATTGAGGTGTACAAATGGAAAACAGGAATAAACAAAAGGGGATGTAAATAGCGTGCTGAAAATATCCAACCAAGACAGGACTCGCAGCAATGGTTTCAAGTTGGAAAAGTTCAGATTCAGGAAGGATATAGGAAAGCACTGGTTTGGTAATAGAGTTGTGGATGAGTGGAACAAACTCCGAGTACCGTCATAGATGCTAAGACGTTGTGTAGTTTTAAAAATAGGTTAGATAAATACATGAGTGGGTGTGGATGGGTGTGAGCTTGTACTAGGTCAGATGCAGTGCTCCTTCCTTAAGTGAATGTAACCTGACCTGTACTAATTCCTTAAGTGGAAGTGACCTGACCAGGTGGTCGGCTGGACAATTATGAGTGGGTGCGTTGGGTGGATTGGTCCTGACTAGGTTGTGCTACTAGGTCAGATGCAGTGCTCCTTCCTTAAGTGAATGTAACCTGACCTGGCTGGTCGGGCATTGGCTTAGCCGTTGGAGATTTGGACCTGCCTGCATGAGGGCCTGCTGCAGTGTTCCTTCTTTCTTATGTTCTTATGTTCTAAGAACATAAGAAAGAAGGAACACTGCAGCAGGCCTACTGGCCCATGCCAGGCAGGTCCAAATCTCCAACCGGCTTAAGCCAATGCCCTGACCCAGCCAGGTCAGGTTACATTCACTTAAGGAAGGAGCACTGCATCTGACCTAGTAGCACAAGCTAGTCAGGACCAACTCACACCCACCTGCACCCCACCTGGAGTTAACCCTCTCCAGGTAGTCAGGTCACTTCCACTTAAGGAATTAGTACGGCATCCGACCTAGTAGCACAAGCTAATCAGGTCCAACTCACACCCACCCACACCCACTCATGTATTTATCTAACCTATTTTTAAAACTACACAACGTCCCAGCCCCTATGACAGTACTCGGGAGTTTGTTCCACTCATCCACAACTCTATTCCCAAACCAGTGCTTTCCTATATCCTTCCTGAGTCTGAACTTTTCCAACTTGAAACCATTGCTGCGAGTCCTGTCTTGTCTGGATATTTTCAGCGCGTTATTTACATCCCCTTTGTTTATTCCTGTTTTCCATTTATACACATCAATCATATCCCCCTAATTCTACGCCTTTCTAGAGAGTGCAGATTCAAGGCCCTCAGTCTATCCTCATAGGGAAGATTTCTGATACATGGGATCAACTTTGTCATCCTCCTCTGTACGTTTTCCAGTGCATTTATATCCATTCTGTAATACAGTGACCATAACTGTGCAGCATAATCTAAATGAGGCCCAACCAAAGATATATAGAGTTGAAGAACAACCTGAGGACTTCTATTATTTATACTTCTAGATATGAAGCCAAGGATTCTGTTAGCTTTATTGCGAACACTTATGCACTGTTGTCTTGGTTTCAGATTACTACTAACCAGAACTCCTAAATCCTTCACGCAATCACAAGTAATAAGATCTACATTATTCAGTTTATATGTGGCATGGTTATTGTCCTGCCCAACATTTTAGGCCCAAAATTTAGATGTCCACACACACACGTGCACACACACACACACACAGGAGAAAGACCTTGGAGTGAGTATAACGCCAAGCACGTCTCCGGAGGCACACATCAACCAGATAACTGCGGCAGCATATGGGCGACTGGCAAAACTAAGATTAGCGTTCCGTTACCTTAACAAGGAATCGTTCAAGACACTGTATACCGTGTACGTCAGTCCCATACTAGAATATGCAGCACCAGTCTGGAACCCACACCTGGTCAAGCACGTAAAGAAACTAGAGTAAGTGCAAAGGTTTGCGACAAGGTTAGTTCCACAACTCAGGGGTCTGTCTTATGAAGAAAGGTTGAGGGAAATAGGACTAACAACACTGGAGGAAAGAAGGGTTAGAGGAGACATGATAACGACATACAAAATACTGCGGGGAATTGACAAGGTAGACAGTGACAGGATGTTCCAGAGAGGGAACACGGAAACAAGGGGACACAACTGGAAGCTGAAGACTCGGATGAGTCAAAGTGATGTTAGGAAGCATTTCTTCAGCCACAAAGTAGTCAGGAAGTGGAATAGTCTAGAGAAAGATATAGTGGAGGCAGGAACCATACTTAGTTTTAAGACAAGGTATGATAATGCTCATGGAGCAGGGAGAGCAGAGACCCAGTAGCAGACAGCGAAGAGGCGGGGCCAGGAGTTGAGTCTCGACCCCTGCAACCACATTTAGGTGAGTACACACACACACACACACACACACACACACACAAGAATGACAGCAGCGAAAGCCAAATCTGACCCAAAGCTGCTGTACAGCCACATCAGGAGGAGAACAACAGTCAAGGACCAGGTGATCAGGCTGAGGAAGGTAGGAGGGGAGGTCACAAGAAATGACCGGGAAGTGTGTGAGGAGCTCAACATGAGATTCAAAGAGGTGTTCACAGAGGAGATAGAAGGGCCTCCAGAAAGGAGGAGAGGTAGGGTACACCATCAAGTGCTGGACACAATACACACAAATGAGGAGGAAGTGAAGAGGCTACTAAGCGAGCTAGATACCTCAAAGGCGATGGGGCCAGATAACATCTCTCCATGGGTCCTGAGAGAGGTAGCAGAGGAGCTATGTGTACCCCTAACAACGATCTTCAACACATCTATCGAAACAGGGCAACTACCTGAGGTTTGGAAGACAGCAAATGTAGTTCCAATTTTTTAAAAAAAGAGACTGGAATGTAGCACTAAACTACAGACCAGTGTCACTGACATGTATAGTATGCAAGGTCATGGAGAAGATAGTCAGGAGAAGAGTGATTGAGCACCTAGAAAGGAATGAGCTTATCAACGGCGGCCAACATGGTTTCAGGGATGGGAAATCCTGTGTCACAAACCTACTGGAGTTCTACGACAGGGTGACAGCAATAAGGCAAGAGAGAGAGGGGTGGGTAGATTGCATATTCTTGGATTGTAAGAAGGCGTTTGACACAGTTCCACACAAGAGATTAGTGCAGAAGCTGGAGGACCAGGCAGGGGTAACAGGGAAGGCACTACATTGGATCAGGGAATAACTGTCAGGAGGACAGCAGCGAGTCATGGTACGTGGCGAGGTGTCAGAGTGGGCGCCGGTGATGAGCGGGGTTCCACAGGGGTCAGTCCTGGGACCAGTGCTGTTTCTGGTATTTGTGAACGACATGACGGAAGGAATAGACTCCGAAGTGTCCCTGTTTGCAGATGATGTGAAGTTGATGAGAAGAATTCAATCGGACGAGGACCAGGCAGAACTACAAAGGGATCTGGACAGGCTGCAAGCCTGGTCCAGCAACTGGCTCCTGGAGTTCAACCCCACCAAGTGCAAAGTCATGAAGATTGGGGAAGGGCAAAGAAGACTGCAGACGGAGTACAGCCTAGAGGGCCAGAGACTGCAAACCTCAATCAAGGAAAAAGATCTTGGGGTGAGTATAACACCAGGAACATTTCCTGAGGCGCACATCAACCAAATAACTGCTGCAGTATATGGGCGCCTAGCAAACCTAAGAACAGCATTCCAACATCTTAATAAAGAATCGTTCAGGACCCTGTACACTGTGTACGTTAGGCCCATACTGGAGTATGCAGAACCAGTTTGGAACCCACACCTAGCCAAGCATGTGAAGAAGCTCGAGAAAGTGCAAAGGTTTGCAACAAGACTAGTCCCGGAGCTAAGGGGAGGTTAAGGGAAATCGACCTGACGACACTGGAGGACAGGAGATGGGGGGGGGGGGAGATCATGATAACATATAAGATACTGAGAGGAATTGACAAAGTGGACAGAGACAGAATGTTCCAGAGATGGGACACAACAACAAGGGGACACAGTTGGAAGTTGAAGACTCAGATGAATCACAGAGATGTTAGGAAGTATTTCTTCAGTCACAGAGTTGTCGGGAAGTGGAATAGTTTAGGAAGCGATGTAGTGGAGGCAGGCTCTATACATAGCTTTAAGCAGAGGTATGATAAAGCTCATGGCGCAGGGAGAGTGACCCAGTAGCGGCCAGTGAAGAGGCAGGGCCAGGAGCTTTGAATCGACCCCTGCAACCACAACTAGGTGAGTACACACACACACATACACACAAACATAGCTTGGAGCTTTGAAGTGCTAATTGCAGTTGGTGGAAAGTGTCGTCATTATATATGTGTATATATATTATAGAACAATAGTAATAAATTGTTTTTTTATTGTTGGTTGGTGTAAACAAGTTTTGTAAACAATATAATGATACTAATGTTTGTGCGATTATTGTGTTGCATACAACAAGTGTATACAGTAGAACGTCATTTAGCACGATAGTTACGTTCCTGAAAAAGTCGTGTTAGATAATTTCGTGTTAAATAATTAAAAGAACTAATGGGAAAAATAGGGTTATGTTCCTGGGAGTCCCCAAAAAGCCAAACAAGTTTTTTTTAGACCAACAGATCTTACAAAAATAAAAGTGAATATGTAATTGTAGTTCATTATCGTGATGTACTATGTTGTTTTTACTGCTTAAGACTACAAATGTAATAGAAATAATAGTATTTACCTTAAATTGTGGGTGCTGGTGTTTGTGGATGATTGTGAAGAGAGTGGAGAGTTAGGCTGTGGCCCTACTGGGCTGAGGTGGATGGTAGAAGTTCTTGAACTGAAGTCGATAGTTGTACTGAGTGTCTAACTTTAAGTCAGTCAAGTCATTCAGTCAGTAAGTCATTCAGTCATTCAGTCAGTCATTCAGTCAGTCAGTCATTCAGTCAGTCAGTCAAGTCATTCAGTCAGTCAGTCAAGTCATTCAGTCAGTCAGTCAAGTCATTCAGTCAGTCAGTCAAGTCATTCAGTCAGTCAAGTCATTCATTCAGTCAGTCAGTCAAGTCATTCAGTCAGTCAGTCAAGTCATTCAGTCAAGTCATTCAGTCAAGTCATTCAGTCAAGTCATTCAGTCAAGTCAGTCAAGTCATTCAGTCAGTCAGTCAAGTCATTCAGTCAGTCATTCAGTCAGTCAGTCAAGTCATTCAGTCAGTCAGTCAAGTCATTCATTCAGTCAGTCAGTCAAGTCATTCAGTCAGTCAGTCAAGTCATTCAGTCAGTCAGTCAAGTCATTCATTCAGTCAGTCAGTCAAGTCATTCAGTCAGTCATTCAGTCAGTCATTCAGTCAGTCATTCAGTCAGTCAGTCAAGTCATTCAGTCAGTCAGTCAGTCAAGTCATTCAGTCAGTAAGTCATTCAGTCAGTCAGTCAAGTCATTCAGTCAGTCAGTCAAGTCATTCAGTCAAGCCAGTCAAGTCATTCAGTCAGTCAGTCAAGTCATTCAGTCAGTCAGTCAAGTCATTCAGTCAGTCAGTCAAGTCATTCAGTCAGTCAGTCAAGTCATTCAGTCAGTAAGTCAGTCAGTCAGTCAGTCAGTCATTCAGTCAGTCAGTCAAGTCATTCAGTCAGTCAGTCAAGTCATTCAGTCAGTCAGTCAAGTCAGTCAGTCAAGTCATTCATTCAGTCAGTCAGTCAAGTCATTCATTCAGTCAGTCAGTCAAGTCATTCAGTCAGTCAGTCAGTCAAGTCATTCAGTCAGTAAGTCATTCAGTCAGTCAGTCAAGTCATTCAGTCAAGTCAGTCAGTCAGCCAGTCAGTCAGTCAGTCAAGTCAGTCACACAAACTTATGTTTACATCTTTTTATGTGTACAAAGTAACACTTCATTACGGCCACGGGTTATGTCTTGTCTAATATCTTTTTCTTCGTTAATTCAAGATCAAAACATAATTCACTCTTATTCTTCACAAACAGCTGGCTTGTAGCCAGGACTTCTTGACGCGTATGAAATACGTACGAATGCTGGGATGGTGGGATCCGTGGTGGCTGGGTAAGGCGGGTGGTGTCTGCTGAACCACAACAACAGTAGTAGTAACAAGACTACTTGTGAGAATGGTTATTTGTTTTTCCTTCCCACAAACTGTAAGTAAGTTTATTCAGGTATACACAGATGCAGTTACGAAGATTATCATACATAGCAGCATATGTGTAGAGAACCTAGGATAACCCAAAAAGTCAGAGTGACAGTATTTCCATTGACTGACTTGGGTTATCCTAGGTTCTCTACACATATGCTGCTATGTATGATAATGTATGTAACTGTACTCACCTAATTGTGGTTGCAGGGGTCGAGACTCAGCTCCTGGCCCCGTGTATCTGAATAAACTTACAGTTTGCAGGAAGGAAAAACAAATTCCCTTTTCCTCAAAGCATGAGGATTCTTAGACAGTAAATAACCATGCGCTCAAAATTTTTCCCCTCCTGCCGAACCGTGTAATATCATCTTTACGTCGTGTAAGATGATAATGTGTCGCAAATCTTAAATCGTGCAATACCGGTAACGTGCAACATAATCTCGTGCTAAATGACGTTCTACTGTATATATACATTGCACCTTACTTTGGTCTCACAGGCCACATAACCCTTTACCAGGCCACGCATCAAATTTGAGACACTGCAACATTTGCAACCTTTTTTTTTTTTTTTTTTATTATTAACACATCGGCCGATTCCCACCAAGGCAGGGTGGCCCGAAAAAGAAAAACTTTCATCATCATTCACTCCATCACAGTCTTGCCAGAAGGGTGCTTTACACTACAGTTATAAAACTGCAACATTTACACCCTCCTTCAGAGTGCCGGCACTGTACTTCCCATCTCCAGAACTCAAGTCCGGCCTGCCGGTTTCCTGAACCCCTTCATAAATGTTACTTTGCTCACACTCCAACAGCACGTCAAGTATTAAAACCATATGCCTCCATTCACTCCTATCAAATACGCTCACACATGCTTGCTGGAAATCCAAGCCCTCGCACACAAAACTTCCTTTACCCCTCCCTCCAACCTTTCCTAGGCCGACCCCTACCCCGCCTTCCCTCCACTACAGATTTATACACTCTCGAAGTCACTCTGTCTCGTTCCATTCTCTCTACATGTCCAAACCACCTCAACAACCCCTCCTCAGCTCTCTGGACAATCGTTTTGGTAATCCTGCACCTCCTCCTAATTTCCAAACTCCGAATTCTCTGCATTATATTCACACCACACATTGACCTCAGACATGACATCTCCACTGTCTCCAGCCTTCTCCTCGTTGCAACATTCATCACCCATGCTTCACACCCATATAAGAGCGTTGGTATAACTATACTCTCATACATTCCCTCTTTACTTCCATGGACAAGGTTCTTTGTCTCCACAGACTCCAAGTGCTCCACTCACCCTTTTCCCCTCATCAATTCTATGATTCACCTCATCCTTCATAGACCCATCCGCCGACATGTCCACTCCCAAATATCTGAATACATTCACCTCCTCCATACTCTCTCCCTCCAATCTGATATCCAATCTTTCGTCACCTATTCTTTTTGTTATTCTCATCACCTTACTCTTTCCTATATTCACTTTCAATTTTCTTCTTTTACACACCCTACCAAATTCATCCACCAACCTCTGCAGCTTCTCTTCAGAATCTCCCAAAAGCACAGTGTCATCAGCAAAAGCAACTGTGACAACTCCCACTTTGTATTTGCTTCTTTATCTTTTAGCCCAACACCTCTTGCCAAGACCCTCGCATTCACTTCTCTTAAAACCCCATCTATAAATATATTGAACAACCACGGTGACATCACACATCCTTGTCTAAGGCCCACTTTTACTGGGAAATAGTCCCCTTCCCTCCTACACACTCTAACCTGAGCCTCACTATCCTCATAAAAACTCTTCACTGCTTTCAGTAACCTTCCTCCTATTCCATACACCTGCAACATCTGCCACATTGCCCCCTATCTACCCTATCATACGCCTTTTCCAAATCCATAAATGCCACAAAAACATCTTTACCCTTATCCAAATACTGTTCACCTATATGTTTCACTGTAAACACTTGGTCTACACACCCCTACCTTTCCTAAAGCCCCCTTGTTCATCTGCTATCCTGCTTTCTGTTTTACTCTTAATTCTTTCAATAATAACTCTACCATACACTTTACCAGGTACACTCAACAGACTTATTCCCTATAATTTTTGCACTCTCTTTTGTCCCCTTTGCCTTTATACAAAGGAACAATACACGCTCTCTGCCAATCCTAGGTACCTTACCCTCTTCCATACATTTATTAAATAATAGCACCAACCACTCCAAAATTATATCCCCACCTGCTTTTAACATTTCTATCTTTATCCCATCAATCCCAGCTGCCTTACCCCCTTTCATTCTACCCACTGCCTCACGAACTTCCCCTACACCACAACTGGCTCTTCCACACTCCTACAAGATGTTATTCCTCCTTGCCCTACACACGAAATCACAGCTTCCCTGTCTTCATCAACATTTAACAAATCCTCAAAATATTCTCTCCATCTTCCCGATACCTCTAACTCTCCATTTAATAACTCTCCTCTCTATTTTTAACTGTCAAATTCATTTGTTCTCTAGGCTTCCTCAACTTATTAATCTCATTCCAAAACTTTTTCTTATTTTCAACAAAATTTGCTGATAACATCTCACCCACTCTCTCATCTGCTCTCTTTTTACATTGCTTCACCACTCTTTTAACCTCTCTTTTTCTCTCCATATACTCTTCCCTCCTTGCATCACTTCTACTTTGTAAAAACCTCTCATATGCTAACTTTTTCTCCCTTACTACTCTCTTTACATCATCATTCCACCAACCTATATTCTGATAATACAGTGGACCCTCGGTTAACGAATACCCCGGAAATCGTGCAATTATGTAAGTATAATTTTGTAAGTTCTTGTGGAAGTGTATTTTTGGGGTCTGAAATAGACTAACCTACGTGAAATTTTTCCTTAAGGGAGTAAATTCGTTCGGTAATGGCACTTGAGCAGACTTCAGGAGTGAAGTTTTTACGAAACTCGGGGGTCCACTGTATAAGCAATTCTAAGACATATTTATTTGTGTTCATTTGTCAAGAATCAAATATGAGGCACACCTGGCCTGGTAAAGGGTTAAGTTACGTAAAAATAAAATAGTTGTGAAAAACAACTTTACGCTCCGGTAAGTACTGATCGCAATTTTTTTTTTTGAGGGGGATTTAAACAATCAGAAAATATTCTTATTTTGATAAGAAAAATAATTTTTTTTTTCGAATATTTCCCGACATAGAATGGCAGTTTCAGAGAGGGCCTCCAACAGTCAAAGGGTAAAGTGGGGCCCTACTGTATTATAGTGAAATTTTATAAAAAAAAAAAATTAGATTTCAGGAACATAACCCTCATTTCAGGTAAGGGTCTACTGTATCTTGGATTAATTGACCTATTCTGTGCTTTGCTAACCCATCCCTATACAAAAACTTGGATTCACAAAATTATTTTGTTTAACCCTTTCACTGTTGGTGTCATAGTACTATTGCTTGCAAGCCAGTGTTAGTGCCGTAGTACTACACCAAAATTCTAGCGGCTTCAAATCTACCTTGAGAAAGCTGGTAGGCCTGCATGTGAGAGAATGAGTCTGCATGCTCAGTGTGCACAGTATAAAAAAAGTCGGGGAGCCAGTGGTTCATTGTGGGAATGCCATTTCAGTACGCCTTATTCATCATGCCTCGTGGTAAGAAGTACCTCACTCCCCGGTGAATTGGGACTCTTCTTTTCCCAAGTGATAGTTCTAACACAGATGAAAATGTCAGTGAAGATGAATGTCATGGTTTTGAGCAGTTTGTGACCAAAAGCAATGCCCAGGATACTGGAAATAGTGCCGAAAACCCAGACGACCCTCAACCTTCCACCTTAGGTGCTGGCCCGTCTTGTTCACGTTCAATTGTACCAGGGCGAAAGAAGAAACTCTTATTTTCCCGTGTCTAGGACTCAGATGTGAGCAGTGTTGATGATAGTGATAATGATTGGGATTTACAAGTACAGTGGACCCCCGCCTAACGAACAAAATTCATTCCAGAAGCCTGCTCAAGTGCCATTACCAAACGAATTTACTTCCTTAAGAAATAATGTCACGTAGGTTAGTCTATTTCAGACCCCCAAAAATACACTTCCACAAGCACTTACAATATTATTCTTACATAATTGTATGATTTCCGGGGTGTTCGTTAGGCGGGGATCCACTGTAATTGAGGACAATTCCAGTAGCGACAATGAAGATTAATATTATCCAGTGAAGCGTCAATATATACGACGCTACATGCGTTCTGGTAGTGTGACATGTGCTATTCCAAGGGAAAGGAGTACATCTTGGAGTACATCCTGTGGCCCTACACCAGGAACAGATAGTGAAAATGACGATATTGTTACAATTGGGATGGATAGTGTGCATGTGGCATCAGGTGTTGGTGGTGCCATGCCGCCTTGTGGCACCAGCTGCACCCCATGCTGGTAGCCATGCTGCTGACTTGGCACATCCACAACAAAGGCCACCCTCAACCACCCATGCACCACAACAACCTCCACAACCACCTGTCAATATCCAGTACCCACCAGCAGACCCCATCTGGGATTGAGCAGGGTGTCAATTTGTTCCCTATCCCCATCACTTTGATGAAACTCAAAGTGGAATACGGCAATCTTGTACACTTGGTAACAATGCCGCTGAACTACAATGTTCAGAGTTATTCTCTGATGAACCCCTGATGGAAATTTTTGTCATGGAAAGCAACACATACTTTGATTACACCATGGCAAACACAATTATTTCTCCAAAATCACACCTACACCAGTGGAAGGAGACAACTGTGGCTGATATGTATTTGTTCTTTGCCACAATAATGCTTATGCCACATGTGTTTAAGCGCACTGTCACATCATACTGGTCGACATACTGCCTGATTTCAATCCCAGCTTTCACTGATATAATACCAGTGAATCGATTTCTGCTACTGTTATGTATGCTACACTTCTCAGACAAAACAAGGCCTGACAGAAATGACAGGTTATATAAGATCAGGAATATGTTTATGCATCTGAAACAAAAGTTCTGTATGTATTTTTATCCCTTCAGAAAGCTTGTTATTGATGAGTCTTTGATTCTGTTCAAAGGTAGACTGTCATTCACAGTATATACCAAGCAAGAGGAAATGCTTTGGTATAAAATTGTTTGTACTTTGTGATTGTTAAAGTGGTCTTGTATTGGATATAATTGTGTACACTGGAAGTAATACAGTGGACCCCCGGATTACATAATTAATCTGTTCCAGAGGGCGCTACTTATACCGAATATTACTTAATCCGATTCTATTTTCCCCATAAGAAATAATGGAAATTCAATTAATCCATTTCAGAAACCCAAAAGTATTAAAATAAATATTGTTTCCACATTAAATTACATAGAAAAGAATGAGATATAAAGTACATAAAACAATAATAACTTGACACTTTATTGAAGAGTTGTTGATGTGTGGAAGACGGAAGGAGGGGAAGGGGAATCCCCTTCCATTAAGACTTCAGATACCAAGTTCTTTTCCCGGGTTACTTCCCTTCTTTGTTTTTTAATGGCACTATTACCAGCTTGAGTCACTGGACCCCTGTCGCTCAAAAGTGTTCCAGAGAGTTGTTTGGCGATGTTTGGAATTGTGCTGGCTATAGGGTGTGTTTGGGGACAGGACAAGATAGTCCTTCATTATGACACTAATATCAACTCTACGGCTTATTTATCTGTCACAATTCATCTAATATGACATAATAAACAATATTAATAACGTAGAAACATAACGTATACTCTAGAATGAATGAATATATGTCATTACGAATGTGAGGACTGGTGTTGTGTTTGTTGTTGGGTATAAGGGCCACTGACCATAATCTGTACATATAATAGTGGTGGGCCCTATACCTCAAACAACAATGGAGGAGTTAAGTTTCGTGTCGCATTTTTCTATCGATTAATGGCTTAACTTACTTGCTTCACTGTTAATGCTACACTTTATCGCTGGCTGGCACTATAGCCTTTATCAACTCCTGCTGCTTTAGTATCATAACATATCATAGAATCACTGAATCACTTAAGAAGACACATTCTCCCTCTCAGCCCTTTACAAAGGGCTGGCACTAAAGCTTTCTTTGGCCCCATGGTGGCTTATTTAGCAGTTGCAAGCACTAAAAACAATGGAATAATGACAAAATGTATGGTATGAATGCGTGGGGGGCTGTCACTCGCTGGTAAACAATGGCACACTGACTCTGGATGGAGTGTTGGGCCATCCGGGCCATGCGTACGCGTCCAGGACGAATTACTTATTGCGAGCGGATCTACTTATACCGAACCAATATTTTTACAGAAAAATGTTACTTATTGTGAATTTTACGTAATCCGACGCCTACTTAATCCGGGGGTCCACTGTACATTGCAAGATACCAGGAAGTTATTGGGTATCTGGTGATGTGGTTAGAACAATGATGGAACCACATCTTGGTAAGGGGCATATATTATATATGTACTGATAACTAGTAAACAAGCCCCTTACTAAGTGATTTCTTGTGAGTGAACATGACAGACGGTGTGGCACATGCGTGGCAACTCGTAAGCATATGCCCAGGTTTGACACAGGCACTCAGAGGTGTGGTTCAGGCATTTGCTGCCAAGACATGGCATTTCGGTGGCATGACAAGCGAGATGTCACATTGTTGACATCAGTTCACCAAACGAAATGACAGTGGCAGGCAGAATATAGAGACCAATGAACCCATTCTAAAACCTGCAGCTGTGATGGACTACACCTCAGTATGCACTCAGTGGACAAATGTGACATGCAAATTGGGTTTGCTGATTGTGTTGCAAGAGTTATAAGTGGTACATAAAACTCTTTCCATCTTGTGTACATTTCCATGCTCAATGCTTATAATATGTAAGATTGACCAGAAAAGACACCATATGGCGAATTTTGTTTGTCATCAGACAAATAATATTCAAGTACAACACCTGCAGAAAAACCCCCACAAAATTATCACCAAATACCCTCTTGTTTGAGGCCTGGTGATCACTACCTAATACAAGTGCCTCCTACTAAGAAGAAATATGCTCAGAAGAGGTGTTATGTCTGTGCACATACAACAAAATGCCCACAAAGAGGCAGAGACGCTCGTTTTTATGTGGAGAGGTAAAACACCAATGTACATGACACCATGTTTCAAAGAGTTCCACAAGCTGCAGCACTTCTAGAAACCTGTCCAGTGACTCTGTATGTACGTATAGTATATATATTATAGAACAATAGTAATAAACAACATTTTTATTGTTGGCTTGTGTACACAAGTTTTGTAAACAATATAATGATAATGTTTTCAAATTATTGTGTTGCATATATGTATATATATACTACATTATGCCTTATATTGGTCTCACAGGCCATAAAAGTTACTTGAAAAATAAAATATTAAAAACTAAAAGAAGAAAGTAGAATAAAAAGTAAATGTTATTACTGAGCGAGCGGTAGTCACCGATGTTGCTGTGGGTTCACTTTGTCAACTCCCCGCCCATATCTCAGTAAGTACTGATCACAATTTTTTTTTTCTTTTTAAAAAAATGAGGAAAAAAATTTTAACCCTTTCAGGGTTTTTGCGCCCAGTATGTCTTACGCACCAGGGTGTTTGACGACTATGTGCATAACTAGTGCCCTCAGATCAAGCAGGAAAAGGCTGGTAGGCCTAGATGTGAGAGAATGGGTCTGTGTGGTCAGTGTGCCCAGTATAAAAAATCCTGCAGCACACAGTGCATAATGAAGAAAAAGAAATTCTGACCGTGTTTTTTATTTAAAACAGCGACTTTTCAGTCTATTTTCGTATGGTATTTATGGTTGTATTCTTGATTCTTTGTCTCATTTGATAGAATGGAAGATATATTACAGAAATAGAGGTAATTTTGAGTGGTTTCATGATGACACGTACCTTGAAATTGAGCGCAAAGTAGTGAAAATGTTAAATTTTTGCCGGTGTTCAAGAGTAAACAAATCACGCCACGCGTCCAATACACATCAACTGGGGAGTCTAATATTCTTGCACAAGTGGCAAGCCTAAAAAGGGATTCAAAAACCCTAAGACATTTTACAATAATGGCAAGATAATGCGCTGATATTATTTATACCGTTTTTACATTGATGCAGTAGTATACATAACAGAAAATCTTGTATTTTTTGTGAGAATAAAAATTCAAACTGGAAAGCAAAAGTAATGTAAAAGATGCCTGGAGACATGACTAATGAACAGATATACAGAGGTCCCTCGGTTTTCGTGCATCTCCAAACTCGAACATTTATGTAAGTGTATTTTCGTAAGTGTTGTTGCTAGTGTATTTTTGGGGGGCTGAAATATAACCCTACGTGAATTATTTCAAGGAAGTAAATTGTGAATGGCACTTGAGCAGCATTCTGGAACAATTTTGGCGAAACCAGGGACCACTGTAATGTTATTTTAGTGCCAGAAATGTCTGTTTTGTTTTTCTGGACCCTATTTGAAATTGCATCTTTTTTAAATTTGGGAAATTCCAAATTGCCAATTTCACCACTTTGTTGGGTAGTTGAAATCGGTAAATTGGCGGTTTCTTGTACTAATTGATAGAACAAATGGAATTTAGTGAAATAGCT